>PQWD01000546.1:168091-213067 GCA_019425675.1 Leucinodes orbonalis
AAACATTCGGATTTGGCGCGTTGCGCATTGAATGAAATTGAAATATCTCCGGCTGGAAAATGAAAAGCCGTCACACATCGAGCCCACTTACTTTGTTCGACGTGAAATTAACCCTCCCAGTGAAGTGAGCGAGGGTATTGGTGTATCGTCGATATTGCTGACTGGTGTCTCTTTGTCGGCGTTTTACATCTGCGCGGGATCTGGTATTCATTCCGTTAAATCTGTACCATAACTTGAGTAAAATGGGTTTGCTTTTAATGAAGTAAGTATTATTGGCTGCTTTGTATTTTAATTAACTTTGTATATTGTAGAAGTCTATATTGTAGTCGCGTCTTGGCAAGCGTAGCGTAGGACGACTTGCGAAAGGTTTGGTGGAAGCTGGATGAGAAAAGCGGAGGACTGGGATATCTGGCGCAAAGTGGGAGACCCATGTCCAGCAGTGGACTGCGATAGGTTAAAGGGAGAGAGAGAGAGATTGTAGAACAGCAAGTTTTCTTTGAATTTGTCTTATTTAGTGATCAAACTTTGATAACAGTCCTCATATTTGAAAAAAGAACATAAAATTGCCTTACCACAGAATGGTGGGTACAATGTTTTAATATTCAAAACTATAATACAGCATCATGAAGTTGTCATTGAAAATCCTTTAATTTTCATGCAACGTATAATTTTCACCGAGATTATTCCGGTTTTTGCAATTAAAGAGCTTTATAACTACGTGCTGCAATTTTACTTGCAATTGAAACGCCAGTCAGCTATCGAGAAATCGTACTTTGTACACCGTAAAATTCAAATTCGAGCGAGCGTGGCCAATGTTAAATCAACAGCAATCCAATTTGACATTTGAACAAACTACCTTTAAATAATTTTGACTCAATTCTGACGATGAAAAGGTTCTGCATTTGCGACAAAGTAAAAGGGAGAAAAAATGTGAACCTACAGGTTTTTTTGAGATACTTCAATTCAACAAAACATAAAATGTACGTATAATTTCTAAAAGTTTTACTATATGGAAACAATTTCAGAAATCAATGTTCCTTGGACAAAAATCTATCAAAATTGCATGTCACATATGTTTTAAAGAAAATATGTAGGTATTAACGTCATTAGCACATTCATTGGCAATACACGTGTATATTGAACCAACACTGAAATTTAAATTTACTTTACAGTTTTAATATGAAAATCTTGCTTCAGCTGTAAACATATTTTTATAAAAAAGTCTTCACAATGATATCACATCTCTCTCACTCGCCTTTTATTATTTTTTATTAGAGGTAAGGAGGAAAGTAGAGGCCGAATTCAGTCTCATTGTTTATTCTCCTAAAACGTTTAACTCGTAGCCTCTAGCTTCCACATAGAAATAATAAACTACCTTGAGTGTTTTTTTACTTAAATTTTGTTATTTGTTTTCTTTTATTGAAAACAGCTGATTAAGCGTCCCGGGTGGTAATGTATCCGGACCCGGGTGGATGCCATAGTCGTCTACGCGGGCTCGGTGCGAATAGGCCGACTTCACGAACAACCTTTAAATCTCTCCGAAGGCGTGCGCAGGTTTCCTCACGATGTTTTACTTCACCGAAGAATGTGGATAAACGTACATATAATTTCGAAAATTCGAAATCACATTGGTAAGTGGCGGTATAAGAATCTGTGCCCTCCCTGTAGGAAAGCAACAGTCCATACCATTGAGCCAGCGACGACTCTCTATTGAAATTGTATTTTTAAATAATCTGGACTCCGCGTTGCTGATGAAAGTAATTTGTTTTAAATTATATTGTTGTCTTACATATTTTCTACAACTGAATATGAATTCGCTGAAACTATTTCTTAGTTATTCGGTTTACGAATCAGAATTGTTAGCAAAAAATATCGGTAAGTTATACCGTAAACTGAAGGCAATGTTTCACGTTTCAAGTTAGATGAAGGTATGGAACTCTTTGCCTCCTTATGTGTTCCCTGATCATTACAACCTGGTCGTCTTCAAGGCAAGAGTGAATAGGCTGTTTCTAGGCAGGCATGATCCATCCTCGGCCGCATCATCACTTGCCATCAGGTGAGATGTATCTGTCTATGTCTGCCTATAGAGGAAAAAAAAAAGATTTTCACAACTAAATTGAAGAAAGGTTTTTGATGTTTTAAATATCTGAAAACCTCGAGGTTAATAAAAATTAATTAACTAGTTATTATTACTGGCCAGAAGCCGTCACATCCGGTTTTTCATAGAATTGAGTGTATTAAGGTAGCTCCCATGGGTACTTTCATAATTACCTATTTCCTCCGCCTTAACAATTATGCTTTTGAATGTCGCTGCGTTTTGGGTCTGCCTCATCTCTCTAAAATTACGGCATACTGTAACTTATCATATATTTTTCACAAGTTGATAACTGCACCTTAGTCCATCAGGAATACAAGTGTATCATAACAAGCGACAGTTGCAGACACAGATAGTCCAACTTGAGGTTAGCGAGAAGGTAGACTTCCTGTTTGATCGCTATTTTTTCAATAAGAAAATTTCTTAATAATTAAAATTTTAAGAATCACTATATAACTAACTTCTCTTAAAAACGACTGACGTATCTATGCATAGTATATCTTAAACTATTTGCACGTTTAATTACAGTCTACAAATTAAGCGCTTATAGTTTTGAGGTTCGCAAGCGGTGAACCGAAACTATAATTCGATCCACTTTATTATAAACACAACAATGTTCGCCAACTTAACAAGATAAGTGTTGCAAGTAAGACGAATTACGGCCGAAGACGGGCCCAATTTTCATAAGCCAATTATAAAGTTAGCTGACTAACCCGCGCTGCTAATAAAACTGGGGTGGGTTGTGCCCGTTCGGAAATTGCCCGAAAATATTTCGGTTTAAGAGCCCGCCGATTTATTCCATCCACGCGGGATCGTGGCGCACGCAAAAATATTGGGGAATATCAGAATTTACATTGCCAAGGGAATACTGGTGCAAAATTTACTAACAACCCATTATCGCGCGGCTAAAAAATGTGGATTCGCGATAGCGTATATTGATAGGCGCCTTTATATGACAGAATACAAATTACTACAGTGTATAATGGACTTCTTTGGATATTCCTTTGCTGCGTGAATTTTACTGGCAGCGTTGGTAATGGATGGATACAAATTATCTTGTCACTGTATTATTTTTGAATTTTTCATTATGTTTGTTTTTTTGCTAAAGGTTGTCTTATGAATTTTGTTAAAACAACAAAGGAATCACAAAGTCTCAGTGGAGTAGAACATCTATTTTAACCCTAATAATAACGTAAGTGCGAGCGTCCGCTTTTTGCAACCTATAGAAATTCGGCATCCGGCTCGAAGGATCATCGGGGTAAGCGTGCAACGGACTTCCTATTGGCTGGGTGCCAATAATATAATATCATAATATTGCCCAGGAGTTGCTCTCTCTCTTTACACTTATTTTTTATTTTTCTCCCCGAGGGAATGTGTTGTGAGCGCCAAGTGTTTCGATTGTTATCTTTAGCAGTGAAGATACGTTTTGTTGGTGCGAGTGAGCTCTATGTTTATGTTATGTCTGGGATAGTAAACAGTGAAATTATGATATGGAATAAGTTCTCTGGGGATTTCTGTTTCAGATTATTTGAGCGAAATTTAGAGCTATTGTCGACTACCTTAGCTGTTCATCCCGTGTAATAAATTGCTATAAAGCAAATAAGATATCTTAATCAAGGTATTTGTACCAATAGATAACATTGAGTATACTTGGTTAATCATAGACATTTATATGCAATACGTTTTCTCGTATTACTGTTTATTTTTTTATAATTATCTTTTCTATTTTAGGTAACATATGAATATGTCAGGTAAAGCATGCTGTATGTTAACGTATTAGAATTGTAATTAGTGAATAAAATTAGTCTGTATTTTTATCATAAAAAATAAAACGGTTTTTAGTGCAACCCATTTGGTGTAGCAGTTGAGATGTCGGCTGCAACACCAAGGGTACCGGGTTCGATCCCCGGGGAGTACAACCATTTGTGTGCATGAATATGTCTGTGTGTTTTCTATGTATAACATGATGTATTTACAAAAAAATATATATAAGTATGTTTATCCGTTGTTAAGTACCGATAATACAGGCTTCACGCTTAACTTGGGGCTAGGGCAGCGCCATCCTGTGTGAATGTCTGTGGATATTTATTTATCTAAGCCACAGATTCTTCACGCAGATTATTATGATTTAAATACAAATACGCCAACTTGATCTAAGAGTATGTGCATATCCGATTTTGACGTTAAAAGCGGGCGCATCTCGATACCACAAGCCAATGTCAGGTGCAATCCTTGGGAGTTTGCATTTTAAGTAGCACAAAATTACCGAGTTGGCGGTAACTGGGCAATGTACGGGGATTGTGGATAATATTCATAGCGAAGCTTGGAACGTTACTTGTATTAATTATACTGTGATATACATATCTATTTCTAACAATTTAGATGACGTCTTTTATGGTAGCCAGAGTTTATATTGAAGGAGCGTATACATTTTATGACTACCTACTGTTATTAGTTTCCTTCAGCACTGCTCTGTCATGGTCAGGCGTATCAATTACCACCAGGTGAGCGCACTGACCGTCCCATTCACCTATGACATTAAAAAATCCATCTATTTATAGAAGAAAAAATTGAAATGTAAAAGGACGTCGAACGGAGTGAACAAAGCTTAATTTATTTCTCTTGTACTTACTTAATAAGGCATACTAACCACATTGATTATTGTTATCTGTTAATGGAATTAAATTATTATTTTTATTAATTTCTTATATTATCTTAAAGAAGTACTCATACAATAGGTCGCTTCAATATCCTTACAGTGTCATGTGAATAAAGTTACTTTCATGTCTCGACATTATTTATAAGCAGGCAAGATACTTTGTTTAAAGAATTTTCGAAGTCTGTAAAGTTTTTGCGTTAAGGTTTTCAGTTTAATTTGTTTTAAATATACTTTTCTTTTGTCATTTTTGGTTTGCATACTGAATTTGCTAAGTGTATGGCCTGTTGTTGGTCCTATAAAACTATAAATAATTTCACTGACATTCACACAGCGCCATCTAGCCCCAAGTTAAGCGTGAAGCCTGATTATGGTACAAACCAACGGATAAATTATCTTATATATTTTTTTTCTGTAAATACATACATATTATACATAGAAAACACCTAGACCATTACAAACAGACATGTTCATGCACAAAAATTTTTGTACTGCCTGAGGACCGAACCCGGAACCCTTGGTGTTGCAGTCGACCCCTCAACCGCGACACCAAATGGGCGACTAATAAATAAAGAAAAAGATAAATATTTCAAATTGTTCTCTATTGCCATTAAATTGGTGTTTGTAATGATGACTACTTACTCGTACTATTTTCAGATAGTTGCATATCTCATGTTTCGACGGATCGAATTTCATGGATCATCATGATTTGGCCAGCTGTGGTTACCCTGCTCGCCTCCATACAAAATGCAAACTTTAATCCAAACGTTTCTGTATTGGATCATAACTAAACCGCTGTGAATTATAAACGAGGATTTCGGTCATTTGAATTTCATACCGGGATACATAGGAGGTACGGCCTCGTGTGGCGATCGCGCAACTTTTAATGGGACCGCTCCGGAATTTGCGTTGAAATTATAATGATTTTGCGAAACTAATTTCCTACTCCAACCGTAATTCTGACGCTCACTTTTGCCGGTATTTTTTTCGTAACTCGAAAATTAATTTAGGTCATAACATAAAGAAAAACTTATAACAAATTGCCAGAGCATCTCAGCAAGTGATTTAACTATTATAATGACAAAATTAATTTCACATGTCAATATTAAACATTCGTTTATTGTTATTATTGTTTGTATTTATTGTTATGTACATTGTTATTTTTTCGTATCAATTACCTATATCTATACAAATAAATTTAATTGGAGTGTAATTTTGTAATACAGAAAGAACTATTTTTTCTTCATGCATTTGAATAAAATATATACGGCACATACTACACATAGTACACCAAAGTAATATTTATTTAAATTTTTGTCTGTCAGTCTTGTTTGTTCCGGGTAATTTCTGAAATGGCTAAACTGATTTGAACAGGACTTTTTACGCAGGTAGCCCATTCAATAAGGATAAAAAGGGTACTTTCATTATAGAAAATACTTATTGTATTAGAAAAATAAAGTAATAGTCTTCACCGCGGCGGCCGCGATTCGCATGAGCTGTGTGCTTTAATTATGCAATTTTAGGTTATAAAGTTAAAAGGTAATATATAAGTTATAAAGTTATATAGGTTAAGATATAGGTATAGGTTAAGAGCGTCAGTAGCTCCTAAGGGTGGATTGTTGTCTTACAATCTGGTCGACGCAGGTTCAAATCCCGGCACATAATAGTATCTTTAAGAATTTTGGCAGTAATGTGTACATATATTCGACGCTCTTACGGTCGAGAACATATTGGTCAAGGAATCAGCTATTTCTTAATCAACTTCGAAATCAAAGTTAATTTAAAACAAATGTGGCTTTCTGCGCGTGAACTAGTTCGGGAAATCACAATATCCATGGTTTTCTGAAGCGTATTGTCTTGTCACTTTATTTTTTTCATGGCCCGTTTATGATCGAGTGGTCGTCTAGATTGCTTAGAGCAGCTGACTATAGTCTTGTATAGAAAACATCAGGGTAAAGAATTACCAAAATATATAAAGAGTTCTTCTCAGTAGACAAGAATCGTTCGAACCAGTGGCAGAATTTAAGTACGTATATGCTCTTTAAGGGGAGGATATAAGTCTCCTTCATTTTTACGCCAGAAATCCCGGATATCTTGCGCAAAATGGGGGAGACCTATGTCTAGCAGTGGACTGCGATAGGTTGAAAAGAGAGAGACAGATGTTTCTAGGGACCGAAATAAAATAAATATGTAACATGTATATATTACACATATAGGCTGATCTTATAAGATAATAAAAAAAAAAATATTTATCAGACAACAATGATCCAGAAATAGTTAGTAACATTGAAACCTTATATCCAAATATTAGTACCTAATAACTAAACAAGACCTAGTGATATCACACATGTGCTTGATAAATGGACAGTCCCCACTATCAGCGATGGCCTTGAGCACATTGTTGCGGCTACCGCGCACTCGCCTTAATAGTGAGCCGGCTTTTTTGCGCAGTATGGCCGGGAAACTGTCGACTCCTGCGTACGCGAACATGCTAGAGGCACTGCAGTATCGCGGCAGCCCCATCAATGCCCTGAAGGCATTATTGTATTGTTGCGCAGGGCGTTGTATGACCTCTGAGTATAACTAGTCCACATACTACTTGCATAAAAAGAAGTGCAATAAGCTTTAAAAAGAGTGACTTTAACTGCTGGCGAGCAACGAGCAAATCTGCGAGCCAGCATGTTCGCTCTAATCGACAGCGCCCTGCGTTCTCTCTCAATGTCAACGTCGTCTTTTTGATCGTCCGTGACAATGTGACCAAGGTATTTGAATTGGAATAAACTAAGGTCCAAGCAATATACCTCATATCGCAAGTAACGTTGTGTCTGTATAAAACCTAGACAAAGACGAGACATGTATCGCAACTTAAAATTTTCACGCGGGAATTTTGCCACCGTCATATTAAAATTTATGAGCACGTAGGTTCGCGTTCTGGTTGCTAAGTAATATTTTTACCAAATATAGGTCATTTTTTGCGCTGTCCACTGCTACTTTTGTTATACTTAAATGCGTTATGACGCATAACAATTTTACTCTGAGCTTTGCTTTTAGGGGCGTAAAATGATTAGGTTATGCATTGTGTTCTAAATTTATAGCGCAATGCGAAATAGCTGTATTTAAAATAAAGAGTGTTTGGTAGATCATTATCAACAAACAGCTCATAAAGCATTCGAACCGAGAACCGCAGGGTTCCACTAAAACTTCAATCGAACTTTCGTGTATTCGAAGTAAGAAATAAATATACATAATTTCCATTGACATTCACACAGTGCCTAGTGGGCTAAGCATAAAGCCTGTAGTATGGGTACTAAACAATGGATAAATATATACTTTTTTGTAAGTATATACATATCATACATAGTATATCACTCAGTAATTGAATAAAACATGTTTTTGTTGGTAAGGATAATTAATCAGTGAAATGTTGTTTTAAAACATCCACGTCATACTGTTCGATAAGGTGAAAAATTCTATATGGATTTGAAAAGTGCCTCAAGGCATAAACGAAAACATATTTATCTGTTATTTTCATTTTGGAATAACCCAAAGAAAACAAGTACAAACAAGTACAAACAACGTTTTCGGCCTAAAAACGCAAGGGATTGTTGTTGTTTACTCTTGTTACTGGAAAAACATGGTATTAATTAACCTTCACGTTTGGAAACATTTTTTCGTGAAGCTAACGATATCGGTAAAGGTCACCGGATTAAGACGTAGTGACAATGGACCGGCCACGTGTCATGTGTAGGTGGCAGACTCGGTACTGAGTCGTCTAGGTAGGTACCACCTTAGTGCTAGAAGTCGCCCCGTGAAATTATAGTGTTTGCACTTCTGTGTTTCGGGATGAGGGCACTGTAGCTAGTAAAATTGCCGGGTATAAGAGACCTAATATCTTACGTCTCGGCCGCAGAACAGCGTTGACAGAAAATAATGACTACTACTGTTATTAATTATCTTCAACACCGCACCTGTCATGGTCAGGCGTATCACTTACCGTCCCGTTCACTTAGACCTAAAATGTATTTTTTTTTTAGATAAAACTGTGTTCGGAATCAAATTGAAATTATAATAAGAATCCAGAATTAGCTCACTTGTAGCGACACGTTTTTCATTCACAATATTCAGAATGTTAATAACATAGCTCACCGTAACACCAAGTTTAAGTGGCAGTGGGCTAGTCACGTGTGAGCAGACGAGTTCTGGAATGGAGACTGAGATTTATGGCAAGCGTAGCGTAGGATGCTCTCCGGCCCGATCGAGAGACGAATTACGAAACGACGCTGGTGGAAGCTAGATATCTTAAGTAAATATCTTGCGCAAAATAGGAGAGTTCAATATCTGGAAGGCTGAATCACCTGACTGTCTGAATAGAAAGGTGATTCTGAGCTTCGAGGGGTACGGTGAGCCGTCGGTCCCGGTATCCGCTATGGGCGTGATGGATTAAGGTCCAATATCGCCATAGTGAGTGGGCTATTATATAATCAGGATGTTGGTAATGATCATATTTTTTTAAACTAAAAAGGTGCTGCTGATGCTGGACAGCATCGTCGTTACGTTTCATCAGATGATGTGTATTCAAAAGGGCACCTACAGACTTTAAAAAAATATTTGCTGATTCTTCAGGAATAAAATGATACCAAGGAAAACAAGTTGTTACTATGTAATGGTGTTTATATATCACAAGAGCCTGACGGGGTTCTTTCAAATGTACATTTACGCGCACTCTTCTTGCCTTTAGAAGATTTAATAATATCTTTACAGAACAAATATATATACATTTTCATCTAGATGGAATGTGAGAAAGCATGAGAGCATTGTTGTTATTCTTTCTAAAGAAGTTTGTGTGGTAAAGAAAAGTGTTGGGAGTTAGTTATCAGCACCATATAATGGCAACCATTTTTGTATAACGATCCACAGTAAATCCTACGCCTTTTCCGGACATAGCTTTGGGAAGATCGTATTAACGAAGCAAGCACACATGATGTGCTTTCTAATTCAGTATATTCGCATGGAGGGACTCAATAATTGTAACAACAATAATTGTATGTCACCATGCGATGACCAACGGGTTTACTTGATTTTAGCATTAAGTTTGTCTAAAAACTAATTAATTGAAAACAAAACAATTATTTTTAAAAGCTTTTAATTTAAATAGTAACTTATATTTGCTATATAATATGAAAACTTTTGGTTTTGTTAACAAATAAACATATTTCAACTACTACAAAGCTTCATCAGCTTAACGCGGTCGAGGTGATTGGTAAAATTGATCTTTATTGACGAACCATGTGGCGTAAATAGTTGAGATGTCGCCTCTTACACCAAGGGTTTGATCCCCGGGCAGTACAAACATTTGTGTGCATGAATATGTCTGTTTGTATTGATCTGGGTGTTTTCTATGTATAATATGTATGTATTTAGAAAAATTTCGAAAAATATATGTACGTTATCCGACGCTCTTACGGTGAAGGAAAACATCGTGAGGAAACCTGCGCACGCCTGCGAAGAAATTCAAAGGTTGTGCGTGAAGTCGTCCAACCCGCACTGGGCCCGCGTTGACGACTAAGGCCTAATCATCCTATACGGGTAGGCTCATGCCCCTCGGTGGGGACGTTTAATGAGCTGATGATGATGATGATTTACAAAAGTATATAAGTAAATTTTTCCGTTGTTTAGGTTACAGGCTTCACGCTTAACTTGGGACTAGATGGCGCTGTGTTAATGTCAGTGGGTATTTATTTATTGATTATTTTACTCTTAAGTCTTAAACACACACATAACATCCAACCAGCTTTTAATGCAAATCACGATCTTATTTAAAACGTTGCAAATATTTACAGCGCGCAGTCATTCGAAACTTATAAACAAATAATATATAATATAATATCGTTTATTAACTGAACTGTTACTAATAAATAAGTAGCAACAGTCCAGTGCTCAGTTCGAAAGTAGTCCGGTCAACCGAACTAACAACCGGACTACTACAACTAGAGGGAAATTACAGTGTCTCGTAGGAAACTTATTAATCTGATTTGCTACACGTAATTCAGTGTTATAACAAACATATTACTTTTGCCTTACTAAATTTAATTATTTTTAACCCAGTGAATACCAAGAATGTAAAATACTAAATAATATTATTTGTACTGTCTATGGTTGTTTTTGCAATCGATATACCATATCTGACTATATAAGTATGCAATATCTCATAACTATCGTTGCTTTGCTTTTGCTTTCTTTACATTTAAAAAAGTTAAATATAACAAAAAAGGCAAGCAGGTGTTTCAATGACTTAACTGAAAGTGAAGATGTTGACTTATTTAATACTACAACCTTGCAACTTAAGCGGCAACTTGCTACCATTTTTTTTATGCAGCAATAGTGTAACGATGTTTTTTTGTGTTAAAAATTAACTATATACTTTGTATATATATGTTGTATGTCATATATATGTGGAAACTTTTAAATGGCCTTCCATATTTATATTCATTGTGTCTCAAATAACATTAGCTGTAGAAGTTTTCCTAAGTAAAATAAAAATAAATATAAATAATGTAAATTCTTAAAGCAAGAGGACGAAGAAAAGCGTACATTTAGCACTTATACCTTAAATAAGACCCGACATTATTTACTCGCTATCTTTCTGACACGAGCATTAGAACTAAAAGGTTAATCATTTAATTAAGATGAAATACAACCACGTTTAAGGAGGGTTAAAATAAAAAGTAAACGTTACTCCATCTAGTTTATCTTGCTTATAACCGTCAAGTAGGATTGTTTGCTCAAAATATTTCACAATTTCCAAAAAGCATTTTATAAATTTATCTTTTTTATAATTTGAGGCTTGGGGATTCTCTTTATTTTTGGATCTAGTAAATCCGCAAAATAATATAAATATGCATGCAATAGATAACGCTCAACCCAAACGAATAAATACAAGTTATTAAAACTTGGCATTGAGGCATTGAAAGAGAAATTGTGATAACAATTGATGATAGACAATTAGTCAAAAAAGATGGAACTGTGACTTTCCCTTTCGCAGTGGATTAAGTTGCTCGTCCGGTTATAAACCTGTGAGCAGTTACATACATACGTTTGGGAGCATCGATAATGGTTCATTTTTACATATACTTTCAAACAGACTGGTAAATTAAGCTTCTAACCCATATTAAAAGATAAAGCATATTAAACAACATATTATCCACGATGCAACACTACCGTCTGTACGTCGATCTATTCATACGCTTTTTAATTTCCTGCAACAGTTGCTAACAGGTGGGATCTCGTTTACCTGGGGTACAGTTAACCTAGATTATAGCTCTGTGTTTATTAAAACTTTGAACACAAAACAACGGAACGAGCTGAACATTACCTGTACTATTAAAAGATGAAAAATTCTTAAGTAAGCTTTTCTGATGTAAAATATGTATTAAGTCGTTTGCTTAGCTACTGTTTGTTACTATGCATCAGGCTACAATGGTCCAATTCAAGGCACTGGTCTTTCCAAAAAAATTGCTATGGGGGATTGGGCCATAACCTTTAACGCGGGCCCAATGCGGATTGTTGGTTGCAATAATATAGACACACAATTTATGAACACAAAGATAACTTTTTAATGTATCTATGGTTGTTTTATGTGAAACACAGTTTTTTTCCTAGAAGAATTAAGCAGTGATAAATAAATAATACTTTGACCGATACTAATAAAACTAATATTATATAGGTACTTATAAAATATCCAATCAAATCTAACACATACTTATTTTTAAACTGTTAGTTTTAAAAATAATACTCATTAAAGTCTAATTTGTTTGATGAAATCGACAAAGAAGTTTAACAGTATTATAACATTGCTCTCTCTCTCTTCAACCTATCGCAATCCACTACTGGACATAGGTCTTCCCCATTTTGCGCCAGATATCCCAGTCCTCCGCTTACCTCATCCAGCCTCCACGAGCGACCTTTTGCAAGTCGTCGGTCCATCGGGCCGGAGGGCGTCCTACGCTATGCTTGCCAATAACATTTGTTTAACAATAATAAATATCTATAAATATAAATATCTACTGGCAATCACAACAGCGCCACCTAGCCCCAAGTTAAGCGTAAAGCCTGTATTATGGGTATAAACAACGGATAACATACTTGTATACATTTTTTTTTTTTTTTTGTAAATACATACATATTATACATAGAAAACACCAGACCATTACAAACAGACATGTTCATGCACACAAATGTTTGTACTGCCGGGGATCGAACCCGAACCTTAGTGTTGCGGCCGACTCTCAACCGCAACACAAATGGGTCGTCATTAATACTGTTGAATTCACTGATCGTTTCATTAAAGTGATTACCATATTGGAAGATTTACTAAATAACAGCTGTTACGGTAGTTCCCTGAAAGAAAATTACCCAACCGATGCACCCAACCCTGATAGGATCAGGAGCTTTGCATAATTAACGCTTGCAAGACGCAGCGGGAAACAAAGGGCGGTGTTTAGGTTTCTCATCAGCTCGTCGGCCCCAAGTCTAGTGTTCATTAGGACTATTATCCTTTGAACCTGTGGTGAATACAACTGATCGAATTTTGAAGAAATTGTGAAGTTCGGATACTATAATAAAAATGGACGATTTTCGACGTATAGTCTAATAGCTTCAAATATCTATGTTTTAAGAATAGTCTTCAACTATTTTTTGCATCTAAGTGAATACCTTCCGGTATCGGTCATAATATGAAAACTACCACCATATATTACTTATAAAGTTCCTTTGCAGCACTTACTTAACTAGGTGGTACACTCGGTACTGAGTCGCCTAGGTAGTTACCACTACAGTGCCAGATATCGTCCGTCAAATAGAGGTGTATTGCACTTCTGTGTTTCGGGATAATGGCTCTGTAGCTAGTAAAATTACGGGGTATAATAGACCTAACATCTGCTGTCTCGGGTAACGGGCGCAGTGCGGCATTGATGGAGAAAATTTACTGTCTATCAGTTGTTGGTCTCCTTCTGTCATGGTAAGATCAGGCGTATCACTTACCACCAGGTGAGCGTCCTGACTGCCTTATGCTTTTCATAACATAAACAACAAGCATTTTTATACAGCATGGCTATAAGAAGAACAATCGGCTAAATTGACATTAGCTTTCAAATTGAGTAGCAAGATACCAACCGAAGAAACATACGTGTGTAAGTTAAGTAACATTAATTGTTACTAGGTGATAGGCTTGAAACTGAGTCTTCTAGGAGGGTATTCCATTCGCCATGCCTGATTTTTTTGCCAGAGTTTCTTGCCGGAGTCTTCTTTAGAAAATCTCTCCAAACCGGTGGTAGTGTCTTGTGAAGACTTAAATGAATAGGAAAATTTTGAGGTTCAGTTCTGAGTTTGAGATATCATCCCTTGAAAATTATTCTATACCTGTCATGTATAGGTATATATTATACATTGCTTGTTCAATAAAAGCTTTTTAAAATTGTGCTTAAACCCTCACACAGGCTCAATGAATTGGTGGGTGTGCTGTGCTATCCAGAAAACAAAACGATAATATATTTTTTTAAGATTTTGGTAAAAGCTTTAAGCTATTCTGAAAGTTCAATGAACCAGGAAAAAATATTTAATGGTATGAAGTGTTTTGCATAATTGATTTATGCAGAGCAACGAGGGCTTTGCAACCCTCGTGCAACCTTCTGCATGAATCAACCCCCTCTTAGGTACTTAGATACACATTGAATATTTACTAATTAGGGTTAATCTTTCTACGTAGTTGAGCAAATAACTAGGTACTGCCATTAGGAAGAGGTAGCATTATTATGATTTCGGAATAATTGTTAATTAAAGGCTATTTTACATACAAACATAATACAAATAGACTGTATTCATGCCTGAAAAATATGTTTGTCCGGGGACCCGTGGCGTTACAGCCAACTCCTCAACTCTCTGCGACATGGTTTAGCAACCATTGATGTTTATTAATAGCACCTTGGAATAATCCTTTTTGTTTACTAAATATATAACTGTTTATCGGGCGGCAAGGTTCATGAGTGGCGTCCATGTAACGGAAAACGAAGCGTACGTCAACCCCCAACCAGATGGACTGAAGACCTGGTTAAGGTGGCAGGTAGCAGTTGGATTTCAACTGCAAGAGATGGGCCTGCGTGGAAATCTTGAGGGGAGGCTTTCGTTCAGCAGTGACCTTATAAGGTTGTAATGATGATAATGTGAAACATCTGAAACATGACTGTATTTAAAGACATATTTTACTCAAAAATGTGAAGGGTCTTTTAGATACTAGATATTTCCCTGCCTATGATCGCAGCACATATAAAGTAGCGTTGCATAAAACCAAAGACAATAGATATATTGGTTTTGCCGACAAATTATGCCTCGTATGCCCGATAATTTTCGTACCATAGAGCCTTTCTATTTCAAGGAATGGTATCTATAACTACAGTGGATACCTACCCTGACGATCCATTATCAAACTTACCCCCTAGTAATCTGGTTCGTGAAATATTCCGACTTCACTGCAGGTCATGTATTTCCAAAAATCACTGCTAGGGTACAATAATTCGATATCTCTAGGGAGATACTTTAAGCGTGGTATTAACGTGGCGGGTGGCGGCAAATAGTAAATCAAAATAGTAATCACGTTACGTTATATGATATTAACACCGGCCTATTTATATTAAAACTGAGCTTGTAAACTATTCGTTTTACTGGGGCACGGGTTTGCTTAAACTGAGATTTAACGATCAATAAAGACCCTTTTAATATTAAGTGTTTTTGCTGCTATGGAAGCCTTAGTTTTTTTAGATAATAGCTTATCATTCAAACTGACAGCCAACCTGGCGGATAGAGGCACTCTAATGATTTCCACGCGGACCGATCCCAAGCAATTGTCATCACTGCTACTCGCCACCTTAACATGGTGCTGAGTCCATCTGGTTCACGCTTCTTACATGGAACGTACATGGACGTAGGTCGAGAAACTTACCGCCCCATAGGCCATCGATTCAACGTACTGAGTGCTCTACAAACTGTAATGTCAATTTGTTAATTCTGAGAATTATGTCGGTCACCCTAGTTATCTTATGATATCCACGTTCCAGATTTTATTGCGTAGGATAACACCTACACATAGCCCTCTTCGTAGCAAGTTGAGCTACCTAGGGCATATTTAAAATTCCTTTAGCCAGCGATCGGGTTTCGCTTCCGTTAGTTAAAACGGTCTATTCCATAGTATATAGTAAGGAACACAAATAGAAACCAGATAATAACAAACTTAGTCCAAATATTCCTATTGTCCGATACAAAAGGAATTGACGTTTTACAATATTTCCAGCAACTTGATTAAATACCGCATATAAAATAATAACAGACATCCGATATCTCTTCTTTAAAATCGAGAGGCTTCGTTATTAGTTCGCTGTGCACAATATAATAGCTTGGCGCCGTTTAATTAAGGCAACCGTTGCTACCAAGAAGCGATAGACTAACAAGGTTAGTACAGTTCTTGGGGTAAACTTAAAATCATATAGAATACCTGATTTAAATCACAATTGGATAGAGTGAAATCACATTCTAGCGATTACAGTGTTAGAATAAAACATTTCCATCATCATCATCAGCTCGCTAAACGTCCCACCGAGGGGCACGAGCCTACCCGTATAGGGTATATAGGCCTTAGTCGTCCACGCTGGCCCAGTGCGGATTGGACGACTTCACGCTCAACCTTTGAATCACTTCGCAGCATGCGCAGGTTTCCTCACGATGTTTTCCTTCACCGTAAGAACGTCGGATAACGTACATATAATTTCGGAATTTCGAAAACACATGAGTGTGTGGTGGGATTTGAACCTGCGCCCTTCCGATCGGAAGGCAATAGTCCACACCATCGAGCCACCGACGCTCTAGTCACGTTATTAGTAGATTTTTATATAAAAGTGAATACAAATGGGAGAAATTTTTTTATTACACAATAATTGTGTGCGATGATGTCAAATCTTTTTGACCTAACGCAGTCTCCTAGACAAAGGTATTCCCCATTTGGCATCAGATTTCCCCATTCAACCTCCACTAGCGAACTTTAAAATGTCGTCCTTTTAAAGGGCCGGAGGGCCATTTTATGTCTTTGCTTTGGCTGGTGACTTTTATGATGCGACTTGATTTACACCATTATGTTGCTTAAGATTTAAATTTATTAGTATAATCCCGTAGTATCTGAAAACGTTCTCAGAACAGAATATCGTATCAATTTATGGCCGTGTGTGCAAATTTGGAATGAGCTTCCTGCTTTGGTGTTTCGTGAACGCTGCCACGTGCTCTGCTCCAAATGAGGCTTAAAAGAGATGATCTTTGAGTAGATGGCGGCATTGTTTGCCTTTGGCATTTCTAAGGTCTATAAGCGATGATGATAATTTATGTGACAAAAACCTGATGCCTTATTAAGGGGTTTACCCATACACCTTGAATCTTACTCATTGCTTGCTCAGAAATATTTTTTCTCTTTATTTAAGATAACAAACAATAGCACACAGGAATATATTTTCATTCTTACTAAGTTTAGAGTCAATGTGCAACCAGCACCATTATCTTAATTATTTATTTATCTTCATTATTTATTTTTATAAAATTACTTCGGAAGTATACAAAAAATAAATAAATAAATGTTTTCAATATTATTTATAAAGTAATTAGTTAAATACAAGATAAAGCAATTACCGAGTTTCGATACTCAAAAAGTTTTACATAAGATATAATTTTGTATTAAAATTGTTTGCAAACTTAGAATTAGGTGTAATTGAAAACAAATTTCCTCGAAGTGTTTTTCCCTAAGTTTTGAGGCTTATAGCGTTTATTACCAGATAGAGGAAACTGGTGATTATAATCAAGAACTTTAAGTCTACTTTTGCGTCTAGCTTCCGCCAAGTAGGTTTCCGCCCTTCAATAAACGGATACGGAGCTTAAATAATAATATTTAATTTATAATAACAAGTAACTGTTGCCTTGGAATGAGTAAACTTTTATATAAATTTAAATCTTAAATATTAAAAAATCTTTGAATTTTTTCGTAGGCCTGCGCAGGTTTTCTCGCGATGTTTTCCTTCACCGGAAGAGCGTCGGATAAACGTACATATGATTTCGAAAATTTGAAAACACATTGGTACTTCGCGGGATTTATAACTGCGCCCTAATTTTAGCTTACCTTAATTACGAAACAAATAATTACGTTACTATTTTTTATCATGCCGATGTTAGAACTTTAACATGTAATAATAAAAAGCTTTCTTTTATTTCTTTGGGCTCTTTAATGATTAACAACTTCTTTGAAATAATAATTGATCTGTTTCACTTTCTTTGTTATATTATAAGTTTGATAAATATAAAAAATATGTATTTATGTTCATTTATCATAATAAACGGTAAGAATATTCATCAGTTCACTGATAAAAATAACGTAAATACGTTATTTTCCTGAGTACAGTATCGATCAAAATTTTTGAACTAGGAATGCAAAGATAATAAAATATATTTTATTGAAATGTGTCTGTACATCCCTATATTAGCTCAACAATCCGTTGCGATACGCTAAACAAAACAACGCTTAATAAGTAATTAAGTAGCGTCTTTTCACTGGGAAACTGTTACACTAGCACCGGTATCATCATCATCGTTACAGCCTAAAATGTCCACTGCTTAACGAAGGCCTCCCCTAATGATTTCCACGCGGGCCGATCCCTAGCAGTTGACATCCATCTGGTACCCGCCACCTTAATCAGGTCATCCGTCCATCTAGTTGGGGGTCGGCCTACGCTTCGTTTTCCGTTACGTGGACGCCACTCGAGAACGTTTCTACCCCCATCGGCCATCGGTTCTACGCTCTATGTGCCCTACCACTGCCACGTCAACTTGCATATCCTTTGAGCTATGTCGGTCACCCCAGTTCTCCTACGGATATCCTCGTTTCGGATTATATCGCGTAGGAAAACACCTAACATAGCCCACTCCATAGCACGCTGAGCAACCTTGAGTCTGTTCAAGACGCTCTTAGTGCACCGACATACGTTATACAAAAAGTTTTTTTTTACAATAATAATATAATTTTATGTTAAAGTGTTAAACATAATAAAACAAAACAAATCAATTGAAATGTAAACTTGAGCGACTACTGCACTGTTTCAGTTTAAACTCCACGCTCTGCGATATGCTAAACAAAGAAGCGCTCAAAGCGTAGTGTCTTATCAAGCAGCACCGTACCTTGCTGAAAACCGTACCATGAAACGGTCTTAACCCAATCAAATTAACTAATCCGTAGTACATATTAAATGAGACTGTACAGTCTCAGTGTAAGCTCCACACTGCTGCGATACGCTAAACAAAGCGGCGCTCAACACATAGCGTCTTATCGTCGAGCAGCACCGTGCTGACAACCGTTCCATGAAACAGGCTTTCATTGCGTTGGCTTTCCTATTCATGAAAGTTAACCCTAGAAGCCCAATCAAATTAATTAATCCACGTACGATTTACACGTGAGCGACTGTACAGTGTCAGTGCAAGCCCCAGTGCTCCGCTATGATACGATAAACAGAAAAAAAAGCGGCGCTGAACGCGTATCGTCTTATTACTCAGGCACTAGCGATGTAATTTAAAATTAACGAATCCTTTGTTATTTCACGAGAGTGACTGTACAGTCCCAGTGCAGGCTTCGCGCTCTGCTATGATACGCCAAACAAAGCGCCGCTGAACGCGTATCGTCTTATCACTGGGGCACTAACACCATTGTT
Organism: Leucinodes orbonalis; assembly: GCA_019425675.1. Taxonomy (NCBI): domain Eukaryota; kingdom Metazoa; phylum Arthropoda; class Insecta; order Lepidoptera; family Crambidae; genus Leucinodes; species Leucinodes orbonalis. The sequence continues at coordinate 187,626 of PQWD01000546.1, forward strand.
TTTTACTAACAGTGTTATTTTTTCTAAATAAAATACTATTTAAAAAGGACATATTTATTATAAATTGAAAATTAACGATTCCTTTGCTATTTAAACGTAAGTGAATTTACAGTTTCAGTATAAGCTATACGCTCTGCTGCGATACGCTAAACAAAGCGGCGCTCAACGCGTAGCGTCTTATCGTCGAACAGCACCGTGCTGACAACCGTTCCATGAAACGGGCTTTCATTGCGTTGGCTTCCCTATTCATTAATGTTAAGCTGGAACCTGACGGGTTACTATCACATAGTAGATTAACAATTTACCTACCTATTAATAAAGCAAATGATTTCAGATTTACTGGAGTGTATTTAATAGTATTTATTTAATAAACTCTACTTTATTTAATATGTCATAGTTTATTTTACAAAACACTACTATAGAAATTTAAATTCCTATTCTAATAGCCTTTTCTGAGGCATTTTATTATTATAAGTATTATTGTCATTATTACAGTGCTACTTTTGTGGTGGCTGCATTAGTGAGAATTTCTTGATCCCTAGATTAAAAATCATAGGGCTTCTGCAGCTGCCACAGTTGCAGCTTGTGGTTTGTTATAGATTCTTTAGCTGATACATCTCGTAGTCTGCTTACAATCATCAAAGTTCGAACGTTGTGTTGATCACCTTATAGACTTAATACCTAACTAAATCTTCAATAAAGTTTAAGTAGGTGTCTTATGGTTTCGCTCAAAATTTAGGTCAATTTGGATATTAGGAAGATTTTAGAGTTATCTAGTTTATTGAAGAAATTAAAACCAAAATACAATAGCAAAGCTGGTAAACTCGAGCTTTGAATCAGTTCACTTGAAATAAATAGCTAGTAAACTTATAAATTCAAAGCCATACTTCGTAATAAGTAATTAATGAAAATCCAGGAGCAATCAAAGGCATTGTTACCACGGGGTCAGGTCCGGACCAAGTTTGAACCTCGAATCGGCTTCATCATTCGTGAACTAGCTGTGAATGGCAGGCTCTTCCGATATCTGCTTTAGATATCAAGTTTGTAACTTGCAAAGTTCAAAGTTACATTTCTGTTATGGAGCGTGGTGAAACAGTTGTAATTGCTTTGGTAATGTACTGCACAGCTTCTACGATTAAGAAATTCTAAGTCTACAACTGCATCGATGTGAAAAGCTTAACATTGTATTGAAAAAGTACTTATTTCATTTTCATAAATATTTTTCTCCCTGTTGGTTTCACTGCAAAATAGCGCCTTGACAAAACTGTCTTTGCATTAGTTGAGTGGCCACCTTTTTGGTAGCATGATTATGAATGTTTAAATATTATTTTAAGGTCTCACATATTATAATTTGTATTGCACCAAATAAATATTCTTTCTTTGTTATGAATAAGAAATTATTTTTTACATACAGTGAACCAATTGTTAAAATTGATCGTCTTATTCTATTTTGAGATTAAGAGCTATTTTGAGCTAATGAAGTGAAACATTTACAATCATCATCATCAGCTGATGATGATGATTGTAAATCCCCATCGAGGGGCACTTTAGTCATCCACGCGACCCAGCGCGGATTTGCCGACTTCACGAACAACCTTTAATTCTATTCGCAGACGTGCGCCGGTTTTCTCACGATGTTTTTCTTTACCGTAAGAACGTCAGATAAACGCACATATACTTTTGAAAATTCGGAGAGACATTGGTACGTGGCAGGTTTTGAACCTGCACCCTCTAGGTCGAAAGGCAACAGTCCACACAAATGAGCCACTGACCACTTTACATTTACAATAGTTCATATCATTTGCCAAAAAATACCTTTATGACTCACATAGTAAAACGTTATAGGTACATATGCATACTTCCTTAGATTTATCAATAGATTTATAACCAAATTTTCTATAAGAACACTTTTCTACACAATCACTCTCAATCCTAATTTACGAAGCGACTCCTCGGTGACAAATATCAAATTAGTTGGGATGGACAATAAAAACTTGGTCAATTCAAAACGTTTCTTGACGTTCGGGTTCCATACATTTTTATGGTAATAAATCAATACCATTACAATTAAATCAATAGCATTGTTGTTCCTCTATCTTTGTTCATGTATTTTGTTAGGCTTATCCTTGTAACACCTTTGACGACCCATGTGGTGTAATAGTTGAGACGTCGGCTACTAAACCATGGGTTGTGGGTTCGATCCCCGGGCATTACAAACATTAGTGCGCCTGAACATGATAAACAGACATGTTCAGGCGCACTAGTGGGCTGGGTGTTTCTGGTTACCGCCATCTAGCCCCAAACTAAGCACTAACCTGTATAATACTAAACAACGTATAAACATATTTATATGATTTTTGTACATACAAGCAGACATATTCATGCATACAAATGTTTGTTCTGCCCGGGGATCGAGTCCGGAACCTTGGTGTAATAGACGACGTTGCAACCGTAAAAACTAAGGGAGAAAAATATAAAAAGATATATTTTTCGCGTAATAACCGTTATCATTCGCAATGCTCGTATTTTTTGTATATGTATAGTATTAATACCATTTATTTTCTTTCATAAGATTTCTATAGTATTGTTAAGTAACTTCCTTAATTATGTTGCGATGCTTGAGTGAGCTCAAGGGTCGGCTTAGATTCAGGGGTCATGTTCAGGGAAAATAATATCTTAATAAGGTTTCCGTCTACCATTAACAAACACTTTTCACGTTGTTTAAATTTATATATTTTTGTTTCAGGTAATAAACTGGACTTTAACAGGAGTAAAAGTACGCACATATTATACATACTTTTTAAATCAATTTATATTATTACACGTTCGAAGTTTCAATATTATTATACAGAGGAAATGATTTTAAAACCTTCACTATCCCTACGTTTTGGAGTTCGAAATAAAAGGAGAATACTTAATACGTAAAATAAGGTCTACCAGTTATTTTCTTAGTTAGTGTTACTTTTGAACCAAATCTAAACTACAAAATGTATAAAATTGCATGAAGTATTACATTTGGTCACTGTTTAAATAATTTGATTGAAGTTTCATTTTTAATGAAAGTACAAATGAAAATTAAAGAAAAATAATGCAAGTGATCAAGTGGTATATGCGTTTTGTTTCACTTTGTACGAGAATGCTTTCAATACAGAATCACAGATTTAAGCATATGTGTATTCTTCTAATGAAGGAAGCATTCTTCTTCATACAAATTAAATTTGGAGTATCCAAAACGCTTGTCAATAATATGCATCGAACGTTTCAGCACTTGATTGTCGTCAAGAGCACTCTTTCCTTTTCACAAATAGCCCTCATAACTCACGGTATTGAATCAGTATCGAAATGGATTCGTCATCCAGCCTACCGAACCCTGAAAACGTAAAAACTTGTTTTGTCAAATTGCCCCCTCCACATCAAAGCTGGCAAGGGAATTGCCGCATTTGAAATTCAGATGTGGTTTTCTTGTTTGCGCTAAAAGTGCCGCTCGAGCTCAGCGCCATCGCATAATAATAATTTAGGATTCCCTAACTCGGAGACGAACCTGAGAGATATTTGAACTTACCTTGATGTATGCACAATGAGTGATGTAGTTTTGATAGGTTAGTTATATTTTACACAACAACATTATGTCACTTATTAAAGTAATGTAAAGAAAAATTAATTCAGGAACAATAACAACGATCATTGTTAAACATGAATAAAGAAAACAATTTATTGTTTTTGGAATTGAACTGAAAGCTAGTCAGAACAACCACAGGCAGTCCTGATGCCAGTGTGGCCTGGTGGTCTGGTCTTCCGTAGACACCGTTGATGAGGTAAGAGGAGCCACTAGTTATTTTAATTAACGCAAAGGATCCTCTGTTCCACGAGCAAAGTGAGAACCTATGCAAATTTAAGAAGATGTACGAGTAGTACTGTATTGTTTGGTGTTAACATTTTGATTTAGTATTTTTCACGTAAATAATATCACACACTGATTACCACATAACATTCTTACAAATAACTATTTACCATTAGGTTAATACAACTTACAAACGGTTATTAAACACATTTTAAGATGTTTTTAATTTTTAATCAATTTGGATTTACCTAGTAAGTTAGAAATTAGACTAAGCTTGACATTCTGACGTAAAGGATTTTTTTTATTTCATATTGCATTAATGTATAATATAGTATTGCTTGTTTATTGTTGTTGAAAGGTATCTAACATGACCGTTACGATTATCATCATCTTGGATCCTTATGGTTTTTAATACAAAAAATATATTAAAAGTATTTAAAAGTGCATTAGTGGTTAATCTAATATTGCGATCGCATTGTCTTACAGCTTCAAAGAAAATGTCCATACATTCATTAACAAATCAATTTGTTTTTATAAATAAATCGATTTCATAGAAGAAATAAGTAGTACCTCACCTAATTCGTCAGTCAATATCGCAAGATATAAATTTGTTGCAACATCATTATTGTATTGACTCAAGCTTCCTTGCAGTATATGCACAACATTAAAAATTTCATGACAAGCAGGTTTTGATTGAAGAAAACCACAACACTTTTCCAAGCCACCGCGTGTATTACCTGTACCTGTTATGAAACGAACATGGCGCACATATTTCCATTTCCCGGCGAAAATAAACACCACAGTATTCCCCTGTCCGTTTACCGCGGAAAAACGTCAGATAATAGAAGGCGTATGGACTTAAAAATATGTCCTTACTGGAAATAAGTGGTCGGTAACATTGTGTCACATTTGAATTTCAGATGTGGTTATCTTTGTTTGTATTGCGGTGGGTGCGAGTGAGAGCAGCTCCGTTCCGAATCGAGCGGTTGTGGGTCCCAATTAAAGCGATGTGAGATATTTTGTCCTTTTAATTTGTAGTACACAGTCAAATAGACGATGCTCCTGATGGTAACTACACCCATAAACACTCGTTATGGAGCCACAAGTGTCTTGACAATCCTTAAAAATGAAAAAAAAATGGGATAGGGTAAGGGAGAATGTGGGATCTACGGTATCCTCTTGTACTAGAAGAAACGCATCATGCGAGTTGTTTCATGCTGATATTTTGCGAAGCCGTTGTGTCACTCTGGTCGAGCCCGTCCATTCGTAGCGGAACATAGCTCAATCATCATATCAGTGTAGGACAGTTGTAAATTTATAATTACAAACTGAAAGTGCGAAGCCTTTTGTATACTGGATTATCTAAAGTCAAAGGTTCTTCTCCATTACATCATCATCATATTGAACAAAATGAAGTAAGAACGGTTGACTTCATCTCTCAGAGTGAGACTGAATTACGAATGCATAATTTTATCATTTCTTTTGCTGCAATTATAATTTTTATGTTGAGCGTTATTAGCTAGTTGTTCCATTTTAACAATAAAATGTGTGTTCGTATATTCATATGTGATTATTTGCTGTATACGAAATATACGAAATCATCAGGGGCTTAAAAAGTGACCATCTAACTCATCAATTGAAATTAAGTATATTATTTCATATAATTTATAGCGTTTAATTAAAGGGCTAATCGAACCGGCTCGGGTCTAACTTGCCTTACACCGACTAATTTTCTAGCTGCACCAGTAAAAGCATAAGAATTACGGTACGAAATCGCGGAGGCCTTGTTAACCAGTAATAAGGCTAGTACGGTTGAATTATCAAACAAAATTTCATCACATGTATAGGATGTATAGATCTTAATCATCCACGGGGCCCAGTGCAGATTGATCAACTTCACGCACAACCTTTGAATCTCTCCATAGGCGTGCGCAGTATTCCTCACGATATTTTCCTACACTGTAGGAGCGTCGGATAGCGTTCTTATATTTTTACATACATTGATACGTGACGAGATTTGAACCTGCGCCCTCACGATCGGAAGGCAATAGTCCGCACTATTGAGCCACCGAAAAAAACCAAAATTAAACCTTATGGAATTTCCTTTGTTTACAAAAACGCTTACAATAAGACCCCACCCCATTAGAGTTGATCTGAATTAAAAACGGGTTTATACATGTGGAAGCAATCCTAAACGCGGCGTCCACCATCGCGATTGTTTCGCTACTGCATGCGGTTTCAGCTTTCCACAACGTTAGCAATTACAATTTTGCAATTACACATCTCTCCGTTGTCAGTTGCAATGAAATACATTGTGTGGAAACTGTGCATTCGCTTACGAGGTACGGTATTAGTTTGGACCGCCGAAATTGTTATTATTGGTGCACTGTTTGAACTAGATAAGACTTGTTTTGGTATATAACGAACGGCGTGCGTGTACTAACATTTCATTTTGCATAGGCGTAGTATTTTCCATTAGATGTTGACGTTGCCCAATAAGACGATTTCAAGCAGAGATGGTTTCTGTTTAACGGGTTATGGAGCCGTACCTTAAGCTACCTACAATTCTTTCAATATTAAAAATCAAATTGAACTTTCAGTTAATTTAAGTGAATACATTTCGTAATTCAATTCGAAAAATCAAATCCTCTCTTTTGCTCAGGTGGTAAGAAGAAACTAGTGCACTAAAAATACAGATGCCCAAGAACATAATTACTTTGATTACGCCTCAGTAGCTTAATGCTGTAAAAGCTAAATGTAGTCTGTACTTTATCTTAGTCTAGATAAAGTTTCGCTATTTTAAATCTAGAACACGAAACTACTGCTATTAGAGAACAAGCAACATAGAACAATGAATATTAGTACTCATATTCAACGATAACGGAACTTTAGCCTTGGTGAAATACTAATAGAGAAAATATAACCTTTAGGGACTGAAGTTACATTCATTGAATATTTGTTTTTAGGATTCAAACTCGAAAGATAAGTCCGAGACCAAAGCCGAGGTACACCTGTGGTCAGTTAGTGGCAGACACAAATGGCCTTTGACTTTATAAAAATTGTTATAATACTTCGCCGTTCCAAAACTTAAAAATTGTGTTATAGCGTTTCAGGGAGGGCTAGGTAACCATATATGTTTGTAGAGCAAAGCGACTCTCTGAGGGACATAGGCCTTATGACACAGCACAGCTAAGGGGTAGGGGGAACACAGTCCTATAACGACCCATGTGAATCTTCTGGGTGACCCACCTGTGGGTGTAAATTCCATATTACAATCAAAATCAAATCTAAATGCTTTAAATGTTAAACATAGGTTATAGAATCAAATTGGAACATTTATGGTACGTATCACTATGTCTTGCCTCTGAAAAGACACACAAATGTGCAATAGATAACATGTCAAGATAAACTTATCTATACTCTATACTAATATATAAAGCTGAAGAGTTTTTGTTTGAACGCGATAATCTCAGAAACTACTGGTTCGATTTGAATAATTCTTTCAGTGTTAGATAGCTTATTTATCGAGGGCTATAGGCTATATATCATCACGCTACGAGTAATAGAAGCGGAGCAGTAATGAAAAATGTTTCAAAATCGGGGGTATTTTTTCATACTTGGAGCTTCCGCTGCGTACGCTGCGTAAACGGTTAAAGTTACACAAAAGTCATGTATGAGAGTATTGTTCTCCTTTTAAAGGTCTACAAAAAAGTCCGCGACAGCATATGTCTATCTTTTAAGGTTAGCTCACTATAACATATTTTTTGCTAATAAAAAATTCTGAAATTGACCCCGAAACCTTTAAAGTTGGAAGGAGGGGAAATCCTATGTATAGTGATAAATGAAAGTACCGTGTTATCCCGAATTTAATGCGAGCGAAGCCGCGGGCAAAAGCTAGTCATTTATAAAGCTTAAAATACATCGGGTTCAATGTAAAAGCATTGACCGATTCCATTCCGAAGCAGCTGTTATCTTTCACTAAACGAATAAACGATTCGCCACTTAAATCGCTCGCAATTCACTCTCGGCTCGTAAAAGAAATGCCATTCTTACGAGCCTGACTTCTGATATGGCTATTCAATTGATATTCTTACTGCTTCGTATAGTTTTATGGCCGTTGCCATTAGACGTATGCCTGGTTTGAATTCACTAAGATTTAACTGTGGGAGAATATTTTTTTGGCAATGATCATCATCATACCTCATAGCATGACGAGGGTCATGCTTCCCCACCATGTTCCAAGCACATGTAACTCTCGCAAGAATTGCAAGTGCATTTATACATTATCCTTTTTAGCAGTGCATATATAACCACGTCTTTTCATAGCAGCATCTTGCCTTTTAGCTGGTGGCTCTGAGGGTTCTTCTATATACGGGCACATTTCTTCCTCATCTGAAGACGCAAATTGTTGAGACGTTCATATGGAGTCGTCAATGCAGATTAAGGGTTGATAATTCACATGGCCATATTTAACTGCGAAAATATTATAAAAATAAACAATTGATCACACAATGCAAAATAAATAATTAAAAACAAAAACATTACTTACCAGTTGAAAGTTACACCGCATGCCTGGTCGGGTTTCTCAGACCCGAGCGCACATAAAACACATATTAATCGAACGTGTGCGAGTTCTGGACTTCGGATGGGGTGTCAATCTAACCGCCTGTCTATATCAAGAAAGCTACTAAGACACACTGCGGCGGTAGTTATGAATTTCCTAAAATATTGTCGATTCCTTGAAGAGATGGCTCTGTCAGACCCACCAGGCACCCTAAGGGTTAATCACGATAGTTTTCCGTCGTCGTAAGAGCGTCGGATAAAATTACATATAGTTTCGATATAATATCGATTGTCGGAATCCACAACGATAAGTCACCGATGGTCTCGTTATGGCAGTGATGGGCCGATTCCAAAGTAGTGTTACCACGATCTCAAATTTGTTGGGTGTGAAACAACACTTCGCGTTATGTTTCTCTTATTCCAAGTCGGTAACGTACTTGTGTCTGCTAGTTAAAGAATTTTCATGAGCAATGATATCACTTACCACCAGTCATCAGCTCGTTTTTCAAACACAGTATTAAAAAAGCATAGAGTAGGCAGGTGGAAACCTAAACATAATACTTCATGAAGGTGTTTCTTAAGAAAAAATGTTCTATCAAACTCAAACTAATAGTAGCAGCGAGAATGGTTTTCTTACTTATTTAGATTTTTTGCAAAATATCCAGTTGTCTATTGACAACTTTTCTCTCGACAAATGATGCATGACAAAGAAAACGGGCATAAACTGAATAAATTGAGTTAATTCTGCACTATTTCTTTATCGCGAACTCTTTAGAATTAAAATTGCTTTCAAATGAGCTAAATTGGCTGGCAAAAATGGTAAAGTGAAAATTGACGGTACACGAAAAGTAAAAGAAAATTTAAATTGCTACCACCAAAACATTCTGAAAAAAATCTAGCCAATTCTTGATGGAGCTGCTTGATTATCTCTAAAAAGTAATGAAATCAAGACAAAAACGTGTCAAGTCTAAGGTTCCATACTGCGATTACTTTATTATTATATTTGATGTTGTGTGACTTGGCCGTTGAAGATTATACAGGAATACAAAACCAGATGCTCCATGACACCATTGCACTATTCTGTCGCCAGAACCGCTACCCATTGACGATACAAATTGGCTACTTGGAAAACGGTGATTCAATAACCCGTCGGTTGTAGGCTTGATAAAGCCACTAACCTATAAAAAATGTTCAACGGCCAAGTCACACAACATTAACCATAATAATAAAGTAATCGCAGTAAGGAACCTTAGACTTGGCACGTCTTTGTCGTGTTTTTATTACTTTTTAGAGATAATCAAGCAGCTCCATCGAGACTTGGCTACATTTTTTAAATAATGTTTTTGGTGGGATTTCACTTCTTTTTGTAGAAACTTGAAAGGAATACTGGACGATCCATTGGGTGTAATGGTTCGGTGGATGGTGGTGGACGTCGGCTACTACACCAAGGGTTCCGGGTTCGATCCTCGGCAGTACCTACAAATATTTGTGTGCATGAACATGTCTGTTTGTATTGGTCTAGCACGCTCGACTTGGCGGGGGCACTGCCGTGCCCCCCGATTTTTGTCATCGGATGAAGCGGCCCACCATGTTAAATATATATTGTTTAACACGTTAAGTGCGAAGCGAGGCCTAAATCACCCCTGATGCAACTTCCCTGTGGTGCGGCAAGCAAAAAAGTGAATTTCTCTGTCGTGCGAATGGCATAGCTTTGGTTTGGTCCAGTGTAGGAAAGAGATAAATATATATTTGAGATGCGCTAATGGTTCCAGACTCGGTAGTGTACCTACCTTGGTACCGGGTGTCTTAGGCCTCGTGCCGCACTGAATTAATATAATTTTAATGCAGTGCGGAACGAGGCTAAAACGTCCCATATCCCCCCTGACCTCGTACCGCACTCAACGCGAGCTTCCCGCGACCAGTGTTGTGCATCACGTAGATTGGAGAGCACGTCCTTTTACAGCGCCGAACATGTCTAAACGATGTCGGAAGAAGTTAATTTAAAAAAACCCAGAAACAGAGCCAAAACAGGTAATTATTTTAGTTATTCAGAAGACTTTAATCCGTCAAATCCAAAAAAAGTCATGAAATAGAGGGCTCTGTAATTATAGAAAGTATTCATGATGACAATGTTAAAGGAAAACGAGACATGAATAACAAATTGCCAACTGTTCTAAAATCACCTGATATTGTCGAATATGATATTATTGAACATATAGACTGCGAAAACAATAATATAATACAAAGAAACAAAATATGTCACAGTGTGCAGAATATTCGAAAATCACCTGAGTTGGATGAGAGTAATAATATGGAAGATGATAATTTTAGCGGTACTGACAATGATTATGAGTATGCTTCAATGGAAAATTGCGTTCATTCAGATCAGGATTTATCTCCAGATAGTGAATATGAAGAAGCTACAGAAGATGACATTTTAGTCACGGACGAAACATTACCCGGCACGCAAGCTAAAGATCACGATGAGTGGGAAAATATATCGGAAAGTCCCATAACTTTTAATGAATTCGCTGGAGAATGTACGTTTAATTTACCCCCGTTTGTGGGAGTTACACCTGAAGATGATGACAAGATGTTTGTTACAGATGAGATGATTGATATAATGGTATCTGAAACAAATGCCTACGCACAAAAGTATATACAAATAAATCAACAAAATATGAAACGTAATTATTTACGTGCCAGGCAAAATAATAAATAGGACAGTTTCTTATCTACTTCTGGTTGCCTTTTTTTTCTATTCTGTGAACCGCATTAAGATTTTCATATACAAATAGAAAGATAAACCTTATGCATAAACCCTAATCCATTATTTTCCAATAATAAGTCCGTAATAGGTGCCTCTTAATGGTATAGAATGGAACGCTTCGTGCGCGAGTCCGACTCGCAATTGGCCGGTTTTTTATTCTTTATGGAGCCTTCAAGCACAATTTAGATTATTTAAAATAAAATGTATCCTTTGATAGCTTTGTGTTGTTTTGCCAGGTTTTGCCCTTAAAACGATCTAATGAGATATAATTGATCAAAATCGGTCAAGTCGTTGCGTAGTTAAGACAGTTTAAAAACGTCGATATTATTTTTCGCATCACTAATCGCAGCGAAAATTTGCCCTATTTCAGTGCGTTACGAGGTGTATAAGATCCCATATTTTGTTTTGCCAATAATTCCTAAACTAGCCATCAGATCCCGGGGCGAAGGTGGATTAGGGTTCATCAATTCACTGTCTATATCAATAAGGACCAAAATTCTCATTTATCTTTGATTTCGCGCCAGAAAATGGATTTTAGTCTGTAAAAGGAGGTGGGGCCTAATAGACCGCGTGTCGCCCTAACGTCTGGTCACGGTACGGGCCGATTATACCTCGTGCCGCAGGAACGGAAAGTATGCAAAAATTGGTGCCGCAGCTAACGTGTTAATGGCGGTATGTCGATCTCTTATAGTTTGGCTGGGCTCTTACATTATCTAAGCAGGGTCACCAGGTACTCCAGATCTTCGATTATCCAAGTTTTTAGTTTTCCCTTTATGTAGCCATTAAACCCTAACTCTGTACCGAATTTCAGCTCTCTTAGTAAATGGGAAGTACTAGTTCTATTTTGATTATTATGAGTGAGTGAGTGAGTGAATGAGTGTCTATCTGTCGAAAATGCGAAAATTTGCTTTCGCTTAACGTCGGAACTAATGACCTACAGACTTGAAATTTTGGATTTAAAGTATGTTATTATATCTAACTAGATGACGAAAGTTTCAGCGCTCTGATATTATCCAAAGGTTCTCAAATTGGGGCCTGAAAATGCGGCGAAATGGATCCCGTAAAGGATGGTACGGCAGTGGTTGCTTCGCGATCGACTTGGCGGGGGCACTACCGTGCCCCCAGATAAGCAAAATCTATGCAACAAAATGTCTATAAAGGTACCGCGAAGTATGTATTTTTTAAACAACATTATTGTATACTTAACTTGATCACTAGAACAATTATTTTAAAATAAATATGCAAGCTATGATGAATGTACTTTCTTAGATTCAACGAAAATTTACAGCCTGCTACAATATTGGCTGAACCTTGAAATTGAAAGAACATTTTTGATCGTTCTCATGGAAAAAAACATTGTGTAATGTGCAGACAGTAATATGATAAAGGCTGTATTCACAAAGGACAAAAGACGCGGCGTCTCATACTCAATTGATCGTTACGGCGTACGTTATCAGAAAGCATGTTAGCGTGACGCCGGCAAAAAAGCGCAAGCAACCAAAAGAAACAATCAAGGAGGAAAATGAGACGAATCCGGAGCACCGTGAAACTTCAAAGTGAGCTTTGATGTGCTCGAGATAAATTTTCATATGCAAAATAAAATTAGAGGGCGGGAGTTGGGACGTAGCGTTAAGCGTGGTGTCGTGTGTAATAACTGTGCAAAAAGAGATGGCACTTTGAGCGAGCCCTACTAACGTTCTGGAAGTCGATTGAATTTCAGCCGCATTCGTCAAGGTTTGGCTACAAAGCGAAAAAGTGTTAAGAACTTTCGACGCCACATACGGAATTTAAAATCCATGTTTAATTGCCAGAAAGAGTAACCAAACCCTAATGCATTTTAGTTGTTATACCTCTCTGGGGGACCTCTCACTTTGTCAATAATATACAATGTGTGAAACTTTTATTCAATTCAAGCGAACCTCTTCCGCGACAGACAGGTCTGTAATCTCTAATCGTACATACTGTAAATCGTAGTCGTGACCGTTGCTTGATATCCTTATTACAGGCTAATGCTTCGTTCGGGACCAGATGGTGCGTGTGAATGTCAGTGGGTATTTATTTATTTAAATTATTAACTGATATCCAACCTTACTTCCATTCTCGAAATCAATTTCCAGTCAAATTCGTAACGATTTCGCTTCAAAGCGAAAATGTGATGAATTCTTCCGACGTTGTCGCATACAGAATGCGTAACGAGATTGTAGTGCGGTGTGGTTGGCTAGAAATATTGATATAAAATGTCAAAATGTTGCCTTTAAGGCTGCATTCCACTGATGATGTCTCTACCTTTTTGTGCCAGATAGCCCGGTTTGCTTTCCTCATCAAATAGTCCGTCGAGCCAACGTTACGCTTGCCAAGACGCTTTCTCCACTTTAGGGCTTGACAATTCCTAAGACATCGGTCCTGTGTCATATGACTTGGCCAGCTGCCAATTCAAAGATGCTGGTATCGATAACTTTCTTCTTCTACGAATGATATAATTTCTGATTTCAAGCAAAGTTCGCTCCTTTGCCAGTTGTGCCACTTTGAGAACCAATCCTACAGTCAGTGTCTATATCTCAAATGCTTAGATGCCGGTAAAACGCCTTGCTCAAAAACTTTCGTCTTAAAGATTTGTTGATATTAAGACTTGGCCGGCTCACTGCTAGTCGCAGCGTGCTGATACAACGTTGTTTCAAGTAAAGAATGAATTATGAAGTATCACAAAACTGTATATCTCTACTAAATGTTTGCGTAATATAAACATTTACAAACAAAATAAGTAACAAAAACATCTCAACATAACTAGTTACACGTCCCTTTACTGACTGATTTACGAGGATTCCGAAATATGCCAAGTAAGAGTGTATTTATTAACCTTTTTATATGTGAACACATGTTTTTTACAAGCTTTCTAGCATTCGAATAGCTATGATAAATGATCTGACGTGACGGAGCGGAATATCGATGGGCCCTTAAGTGCCTCTGTTGGTTTTATGTTGATTTTCTTTTTATATCACTAAAACAAACTAATTGGAATGTCAAGACGTATTTGATGAGATGAGAAACATTTTGGGCTTCAATAATTTAACATACGAAATGCTCTTCTTCTCTCTCTCTCTTCGATTGCTCTCGGATATTCTATTCGTTAAGTGAAAAAAATATGAATTTATTCAAAATCAAAAATATTGATCAATTTTTTTGATCACAAGTGAATGCCAAATGAATTGAAGCTATTTGTCCACCGCTGAAAATTAATATTTTTTATTGCAAGTAGGTAGGCAGACGAGATGCGGTCCATCTGATGGACAAACGGTAACCGCTGCTCATGACAACTGCAATGCCGAGAGCAAAGCCATGCCGCTGCATTTGAAGAGGAAGGAAGCTCTTTTTAAACCTCGTTTAAAGAAGAAGAGTCGTAGTTTCGGGAACACGACCGTGGCAAGGAGGTGGCTCATAAATTTGCACGCACGGACCGACGATCGCTGGAAACGAATAGTTTTGCAAGCGAAAGTTTCCAGGTTCGATGGACCGAGTCGAGTCTTACGATGGGAAAACGCTGGCACTGCATAATATCATTGGAACACTCTCCATTTAAAACACACAAAGAGAGTTAAATTCAACTTGATTTTTTTCTCTTCGAACATACGATCTCGAGTAACGCAGCGACGCTAGACCACGTGAGCGTGCTCACACACTGGTATATATTCTGATATTTGGTCGTTGTATCTCTCAAATATATTCCCACTATCGCTCCACCATTAACAGGCTTACAAATTAAGCGAGTGAGCCCTCAATTTTGAATTTTAACAAACGCATTGTATGCATGAGGCGGAACGCGATCGCTCCGCGCTTAATCCATATTTATTTGCCGGAAAATTCATGAAACTGTCGACGCACGTTGTGGAATATTAGGCATAAACACTTTATCGAACCCTAGGTGCAGACGGTCAAGCATCACAATTGACCTCTATATCCGCGTCCATATATTTTTTACAGAATAGGTGACGCAAGCGATAAAAATTGTGAGTAGACATGCTTATGCTTTGGAGCAATATTGGGAATGGACCATATAAGTGAGTACTCAGTTTACAGGTAATAACAATCTGACAGACCTACGTTATCTCTGTCCGTTTCAAAAAATTGCAAAACTTCATACAATTATTATTGAAGTCGTATAGTTATATGATTTATTATAACCTTAGATGAACAATGAACTAACAAGATGCATCACGAAGAAATATCAACCAAAAAATGTCCGAGCCGCTCGCACATAACATGTTATTTTTATGATATAAAATTATGTATTAACATTTTGACCCAAGGCGTCATTAAAGGTGTACAAATTGAAAAGCACGAGCATACTACTATGTTACTATGACATGTAGCGAGTGATGTGATTATGCATGAAAAATTTGCTCAATTATGGATTATTTTTTATTCGGAACACCAACAGCACTAATACAGTTTGTTGAAATACAATTTAAAGCACAAGTTGTGTCTAAGCTATTTATAGGTATTTGCAACTTATAAAATATAAGATATCGTTAAAGTGTTGCGAACTTATATGAATTATTCTCACTTAGTGCACTTATTAGAATCTCAAGTTGTTTCCGCACCGTCTGTCTAGTTACTCCATCGACGTCATTAGCTTTGAACCACTGCACTGGACGATTTTAATAGCAGTTCCTTGGGTTAATAAAAGCTAGTGTTCTGCTGTTTTAACTTATCATAGTTCATTGATTACTACTATTGTGCTAGACATTGTTGGAACCCGGTCGTGGTTAATGACTTTGAACCACTGCACAGAATGATTTGAATAGTGACGGTTCCCTGGGCTTATGACTACTGAGTAGTTTTCATTAGTCAAAATGTAATGGACATAGTTGCTGTGTCAACTTATTGTAGTTCATTAATTTACTTTAATTTGTTTTTTCAGTAACATTGATTTTTTTATTATTAAATTATGGTCCTGTAAGTTGTTGGTCAGAAGGAAGTTATAAATGATTCAGTGAATAACACTCATTATATATAGATAATGAGGAAACGGGATATTTTTGTATTTATTCTATTCACTTTTACTTATAATATTAAATTTTTAAGGTTTTTAGTTTTGAGTTATTATGTTTTTATATTTTAACTCTGTTATATTTCCAAAACAATTCAAAGTATAACTAAACACACCGTTTTTAGGGAAGCCATTGCGATGATGGCTGGAGGGAGTTTATCTTGAGCGGTTTGTATGTACAAAGTTCCCTCTTTCAGCACGTAACTCAGCAGCGGTGAAGCGGGTATGTAATTAATGTGAATTTTCTCATTTATAACATTCGTTATGTACGAGTATGGTGCCATGTTTGCGGAAATGTACGATGGGAACACCGATTTTATATGTGAATTTATGTTTTGGACGTTATGGTTATACAACGAGTTGATACTTTATGGAGCATGTGGTTTAAAATATTAAAAAAGATTTAGTTTCTGTACATTCCTATACTCCTAAATATTATGCGAATACTTAATGTTTTAGTTCTCTTTGAAATAATCTATCAACTTTTCATACACCCGGTTTCACCAAATGGAAACAGTTTTTGTGCATGTATTTTCACTATTATGTTAACAAGCATACGTTATACTCGGCTACCTAAAGAATCAACAACGGCATTTAAAACTGGCAACATATAACACGCGCACACTGAGGACTGACGAAAAGCTATTAGAGCTAGAAACGGAGTTAGGCAGGTTGCATTGGGACATAATAGGTTTGTGTGAAGTCCGAAGAGAGGGGAGGATACCACAATACTGCAATCCGGCAACCTGTTTTACTACCGTGAGGGCGACCAGCTGTCCCAGGGTGGTGTCGGGTTTCTCGTCCATAAGTCTCTCATCAACAACATCGTGAAGATCGAAAGTGTGTCAGCTAGGGTAGCGTACCTTGTACTAAGAATCACCAAGCGCTATGCGCTGAAGGTGGTACAGGTTTACGCACCGACTTCATCGCACTCCGACGATGAAGTGGAGGCTATGTATGATGATATCAGCAGAGCAATGCATACCTCCAAGACACACTTTACGGTCGTTATGGGAGACTTCAACGCAAGGCTGGGCATTCGAAGTGGTTGTGAGTTGAAAGTGGGGCAATATGGATTTGGACACCGGAACCCCAGGGGACAGCGGCTGGCCGATTTCATGGAAAAGAGGGACTCTTTATGATGAACTCTTTTTTCAAGAAGCCGCCGCAGAGGAAGTGGACTTGGTTGAGTCCCGATGGTTCCACACGAAATGAGATTGACTTCATCATGACCACCAGAAGACATATATTTAACGACGTCTCTGTGATCGCCAGGGTGAAAACCGGTAGCGATCACCGTATGGTAAGAGGCACGTTAAATATTAATGTTCAACTGGAGAGGTCTCGCCTGATGAAGTCTACGCTCCGACCTAACGTGCTTCAAATCAATAACCCCGAGAGCTTTCAACTCGAACTGCAGAATCGCTTTGAATGCCTAGAGAGCTGCGTAACAGTGGACGATATAAATAGCGGGCTAGTGGAAACTCTGCAAACAGTTGGGTCTAAGTTTTGCAAGGGACAACGCAAATTAAGACCCAATAAACTATCTCAACAGACTCTCGATCTCATGGCGACAAGACGACAGATGAAACTGCAGTCTTCAGACGACGCGTCACAATACCGGCAGCTTAATAGACGTATATGCTCCTTGCGACGCGATATTCGTCGCTTTAATACAAAGTGTATTAAAGAGGCGATCGAACGGAACAGGGGTTCCAAGGTGTTTGCAAGGAACATGTCTGTTGGGCAAAGCCAGCTGACTAGTCTGAAGACCAACAGTGGAAATGTAGTCTCATCCAAACCAGAGATTTTGAGGGAGATTGAGAAGTTTTACAGCGAGTTATATACCGCTACACAGATTCCCGCTTCAAGCTTAGCCGAAGACCCGAGAGCTAAGTTAACCCGACATTTATCTGAGGATATCCCGGAAGTCACCTTGAGCGAGATTAGGATGGCTCTGAAACAACTTAAGCGAAATAAGGCCCCCGGAGAAGACGGAATTACCGCAGAACTTTTGAAAGCAGGTGGCACGCCAGTGCTTAAGACCCTTCAGAAGCTCTTTAATTCCGTGATCCGTGAGGGTGCGACGCCAGAGGCGTGGAGCAATGGCGTGGTGGTGCTTTTCTTCAAAAAAGGCGACAAAACCTTGCTGAAGAATTATAGACCCATCACGCTATTGAGCCACATTTACAAGTTGTTCTCCAGAGTCATCACGAACCGTCTCGCGCGTAGGTTTGATGATTTCCAGCCCCCCGAACAAGCCGGGTTCCGCAAAGGCTTCAGCACCATAGACCACATACATACGCTGCGGCAGGTTATACAGAAGACTAGAGAGTATAACCGGCCATTATGCTTGGCGTTTGTGGACTATGAGAAAGCCTTTGATTCGATCGAGACTTGGGCTGTGCTTCAGGCCCTCCAACGGTGCCATATTGACTTTCGCTATATCGAAGTATTGAGATGTCTGTACGAGAGCGCTACTATGTCAGTCCGTGTACATGAAGAGCTTACACAACCTATCCAATTGCACCGAGGAGTGAGACAGGGAGACGTTATATCTCCGAAACTGTTCACAGTTGCGTTGGAAGATATGTTTAAGCTGCTCGATTGGAAAGGACTTGGCATCAACGTGAATGGCGAGTACATCACTCATCTTCGATTTGCCGATGATATAGTAGTCATGGCAGAATCCATGGAGGATTTAAGCACTATGCTCGAAACCCTAGACGGAGCTTCTCAACAGGTGGGTCTTAAAATGAACATGGACAAGACGAAAGTCATGTCTAATGCCCATGTCGTACCTATACCGATATCAGTTGGAAGTTCTGTCCTCGAAGTTGTTGACGAATATGTGTACCTGGGACAGGTAGTCCAAATGGGTAGGTCCAACTTCGAGAAGGAGGTTTCTCGTCGAATCCAATTAGGATGGGCAGCGTTCGGGAAGTTAAGGCAGATCTTTTCGTCCAAAATACCTCAGTGTCTCAAGACGAAGGTCTTTGACCAGTGTGTGTTGCCAGTTATGACATACGGAAGCGAAACGTGGTCGCTCACTAAGGGCCTCTTGAATAGACTCAAGGTTGCTCAGCGTGCTATGGAGAGGCTATGTTAGGTGTCTCCCTACGCGATAAAATCCGAAACGATGATATCCGTAGGAGAACTAGGGTGACCGACATAGCCCAGAGGATTAGCAAGTTGAAGTGGCAGTGGGCAGGGCACATAGTGCGTAGAACCGATGGCCGATGGGGCGGAAAGGTTCTCGAGTGGCGTCCACGTAACGGAAAGCGAAGCGTAGGCCGACCCCCAACCAGATGGACGGATGATCTGGTTAAGGTGGCGGGTAGCAGATGGATGTCAACTGCAAGGGATCGGTCCGCGTGGAAATCATTAGGGGAGGCCTTCGTTCAGCAGTGGACATAATTGGGCTGTAATGATGATGATGATGATGATGTTATACTCGGTGTTTAGTTATATTACCACGTTGGGTCGGTATCTTAGTTGTGATTCGAATCTACGTCCCAGTATTAAGATTACTGGCTTCGTTTAAGATCGCTGCTTAACAGCATTCAATTGATCCATAGTCATTCCATGAATTAAATGTTATTGAAGGATTGTTTTTTATTAGAGCGTCGGTGGCTCAATGGTGTGTACTGTCGCCTTCCTACCGGGCTAAGGTTCAAATCCCGACACGTACGAAAGTCTTTTCGAATTTTCCAAAATATATGTACGTTATCCGACGCTCTTACGGTGAAGGAAAACATCGTGAGGAAACCTTCATGCACACCTGCGAAGAGATTCGAAGGTTGTGTGTGAAGTCGTCCAATCCGCACTTGGCCCGCGTGGACGACTAAGGCCTAGTCACCCTATACGGGTAGGCTTGTGCCCCTCGGTGGGGACGTTTAATGATCTGATGATGATGATGAACGATTTTTTATGACATGAACTTTTATCGATTTGATTTATTTTTATCGATCAGGAAGAAAATACATTTGACCGCCATCTCACCTGACGGTAAATGATGATGCGGCCGAGGATGGATCATGCCTGTCTAGAAACAGCCTATTCACTCTTGCGTTGAAGACGGCCATGTTGTAATGATCGGGAAACAAATTTCTAGATATATACATCAAATGTGTTAGAGGCATAGATAGTAATTAAATTGAGTGACTTGTTCAGTTGTTACCAATTCCCAAATGGACGTTAACGATTGACGCTCCCTGTAAATGAATCATTCGAATAGAACTTACCTACATAAATTGAATACTTTGACAAACTGAATTACAAAGTACACAATCAATTTGAGTTGTACCCGCAATCGAATTCAATTAATAAATTGGTCGGATCAGTATAATAAAAAAATCGCCCACGCGCGTCCAGTGTCCACAATTCGATCTCGCACTCTAGTTGTGTTTGTACTTTGAGAAAATGAAAAAGAGGTCCAGTGGAGCATTTAGGGAATTACCAATCGACACGTGCAACAAAAAACGTCTTTTTGCAATAAAAAATAAGGTTCGATTTACCAAACGCCAAGTCTTTGTCGTGGTCGAATAACATTTTGGTTACGTGGATGTCTCACATCTGAATTTCAGATGTCGCTCTTTTTTGTTCGGTGCCACTTTTGGGCCGTAGCCAGGGTGGTTGAGTTTGTTTTCAGTTAATTTGCGAATTGGGATTTAGTGCAGCCCACTTAGTTTTTGATGTGAAAGGTTTCGGTCGCGCGTGAAAATTCAAAGTTTTCGTTGTGGATTTGATAATTTATGCTTTACATAATGACAGAAAATATGTTTTCGTGAATAGTTTTAGAAACACGGGATTGAGGTAGGTTTATAACTTTGTGTTTTTTTAACATTTAAGTTAACCCTAAAGTTGACAGCCTACTAATTGTAAGTTGCTTGTGTTACTTATGATAATACAGTGTAAAAAAAAGATCTAAGTTGCAAAACTTACCTAGAAAATTGGGTCAATTAAATCTATTAATTAAACAAGGTGTCTCACTCGTTTGAAACAATAGATAAAAAGCTGTCTTCTTGATAGCTCGTAACAGTCCAAGGCTGTACCTAAGTCCAGGCTGTGAACGTGTTGACATGGTAGTGAAGGTATTTGTTATATTCTCTTCTTTTGGGGGCGGGTTATAAGGTCAACATTAATGAGAGAGCAATGCCGCCGATTCTTTTCGAAAGTCCTAGGTTGCCTCTGACATCACTCGCGGAAGTCTTAAAGTTGGTGGTAACTATAAAGTCATGTGTCATTAACCTCACGACCTAGACAAAAAGGTAAGAACAGCAATATAGTAGTCAAATTAAAATGCATTCGAACAAAACATAATTGTCTAGGAATATCTCAGGTTAGTAGAATCGTAGAAAACCCACAAATAGACGTCATTATATAAATTAAATCAACATTACAATGGAAACCTCTTGATTATCCATACGTTCATTAATTTTCAATTAAAAAGTAAATAAAGGACGATGATATTTTCATGGATACGGTCTGACGTGAAATCCGAATGCAAATTTTTAATATGAGATCAATACGAATTTAATTAAAATAGCGAGCGAATAACTAGGGAACAGCATTAACGTTGAAAGGTATGAATTGGCTTTTCACATTACCAATTTGCATGAGGTGACTTTATGCTTCATTTTTGGTGTTCTAAAATATTATTGGAGCTTGCAATCAATGAAAGGGTAATTTATCTTCAGCTGACTTTGTTTGTAACCCGTATCAGTTGTCCTAATAGATACGCCTTCATTGTCGAGTGATTTGTGCGTTGAGTTGATCGCTGCTTCTTTCAAAAGCTGTGGAAAACTTTGTTGTATCCATCATCAGCGTCAGCTCATTGTACGTCCCCACCAAGCGATCGGAGCCTACCGATTGGCCGACTTCACGCAAAACCTTTGAACTTTTTCTTAGGCGTGCGCAGGTTTCCTCACGATGTTTTTTCTCAACCGTAAGAGCGTCGGATAAACGTACATGCAATTTTGAAAATTCAAAAATCATTATGATACGTGGCGGTATTTGAACCTGCAACCTCCAAATCGGAAAGCAGTTAAACACGAATCAGTAACCAAAGCTCTAATATCGTATTATCATGTATACATGCAATACGAGTAGATACGAGTAAACTTATATTCTACATATACAAATATTACAATACCATATAAAATTGCCATTTTCTCTATGTCACATAAATAAAACAAATGTTAGTTGCTGCACGTGACTTAGGTTCACTTGCTGTTATATTTTGCTTTCTAATGCTACCACTCAAGATACTATATATAAAAGCTAGAAATGTGAGCGAAAATCTTTTATTGCCAGTTGAACTAGTATACTAATGTACGATTTTTTAAAGGTATTTTTGTGAAAAACAGATTTTTATGAGCGGTGGTGCCATTTCACTTCAGATAAACTCGTTTTCCTACTGAATCAAACTATTTTCACGGACAGAATTAAGTTTTTCTTAATTATTGTTTATTAAAAAAAAATATTGCTTCTAATGCGTAAGTTTTTAAGTATGTGATACAATCCGTAAAATGATGATTTTTTATTCATAGAAAGCAAAAGAGCGAGAGACTTGATCAAAAGTGTTCACCTCCGCCCAGATTTGATTCAATGTATGTTTATCATTAAATAGAAAACGAATTGAATTTAATATAAAAATACGTGATGTATTTCTATATTTCATTCACAAAGGCACAATTCTGTAAGTATTTTTTTATCAAGCTACGGATTCGACTTACTGATACCTTGTACCACCGGAGACGTCATCGAAAAACCTGACGAATAACAGTATCCACTCACCCTTTTTCATAGATTTTTGTAATTTTTCAGCAAAAGTGTATCCCACGGGGTATCTCGAACGTCTTATTTAGGGGGAGGCAGCTAAAGTTACCCACCCCCTTATCTTACACTTGCACGCCGCACATTTGAAAAATATTCTTTTGATGTTCAGTGACGGAATCCTTTGCACAATATATTTAATAAATTATACTCTTTGAGGTATATTGACACGACTTGGTGTATGGTACTGAAAAGTAAGATAAATAGAAAAATAAAGTCTTCACTTGCTTCAATCAATACACTACAAAACAATGTGGCTCAATGTGTGGACTCTCGCCTTCCTACCGGGAGGCCTGAGGTTTAAGGAACCTCAGGCATGAGGAAACCGTCATGCGCGCCTGCGAATAGATTCGAAGGTTGTGTGAGAAGTCGTCCAATCCGCACTGGGCCCGCGTGGACGACTAAGGTCTAATCACCCTATACGGGTAGGCTCGTGCCCCTCGGTGGGGACGTTTAATGAGCTGATGATGATGAAATCGCTGATTTTCAGTCACAACAAAATGTATTATTAAAATCGGCTTTATTCAAACACAGGGACAGGACAGGATATTTCAGAAAGTAATTTAGATTCAATATTAAGTATTTAATTGATAATATATTGTATATTGTGCTGTTGTATTTTATAATAAAAAAATTGCAATTAATTAAATACCTACTTAAATTAAATACTACCTACTTACTTTTTATGAGAAACTAAAAATTTTTTTGGATAGCTTATTACCATTTATACCTGTTATTGTTGCAAGTGTTTTTGGAAAAAAACAGACTTACCCCTAACAAACTTACTCGGCCGCGACAGTAAGGCACGTCACCCGCCTACTAATTTATGATAAAACACAATTGCTTTCGAATAACCTCTGGGCGACTATGAATAAAATTTTCAGTTCGCACCAAACGGTTTACATATTCAAAAGGCAATGCTCACCGATATTAATAGTGTCGCGCATATTTTCGCTTCAGTAATGTCATATTATTTTTTTAATATGATTTCCATTTCTACAATTATGTTCCCAGTTTGGTTAGAAAATTGAGGGCTAAATCACTTGTACGAAAAGATAATTCCATGCTCCGAAGGATCGTAAAGCTGTCGATCCCGTCTACTATCTTGGAATACTAGACGTTCAATATCGCGAAGAAACCTGTGCACGCCTGCAAAGAGATTCAAAGGTAACGCGTGAAGTCGGCCAATCCGCACTGGGCTTGTGTGGACTCAGGCCTATACACCCTGTACGGGTAGGCTCGTGCCCCACAGTTGGGACGTTTAATGAGCTTAGTCAATATGTATCAATCCCCTTACACCTATAAGTTTAAACAAAAAATAACTGAAAATAAAACGTGGGGTTTGTTAAAGAATTTAATTATAATCATAGTAGTAATCTTTATTTTTTTCTCACAACAAACAAACATTGCATAAGCATCTATTACAATATGGTTCCACATATTGTTTGTGCGAGACTGGAGCCTAAGCTAGGCAATACGAGTTACCTGTTATACAGGTCACCAGGCCTCAACACTTCAAATCACCAAGGTGAACTGACGCTTAATTGAATTAATAAGATGGCACAAAAAAAAAGACATTCAACAAGGATAATAAACTTAAAGGCTAATTTACAGCAGGGGTGAGTGAGTGTGATAGCGAGTGGGCGTGTGTGTGTGTTTAAATACTGTTGTAATAATATATAATATTAAATATACATACTAACACAGTTATGTAACAATATGCAGCAATCGTTGTTTCGTCATAATTTAAACCCAACAAACCACTCGTGCACTCTTTATATTTAGATAGTTATTGATTTTACTATATAAGTAGTCGTCTAGATAGAGTAGTCGCTGTGCAATCAGGTGTTGTACAATGATGTTATACATACGTTCCCTTTCTACGCCTGTCCATCACTAAACTCGAATGATAATAGTTGAGAAAAGAATTTAATTATAATTACTCGCACAAGCTCGTGTAGTAAGTACACTAAATTATATTATATTATTAATTAGAAATAAAACATAAACCATATGGCCTCTATTAATCAATAGAAGTGTTGTAAGTATTGACGCGATATCATCATTCGTACGGGATGACTTAATGAGGTTTAAGAGATGATATTAAACAGAACGTTTAGAATGTCCAGTACATCCGAAATGAACCAATCATTATTTAGTGATCTAACAAATAGCGACATGATTATGTTTTGGTAACATAAAACTATTCATTTTTAATATTATACTACAACGTTAATAAATAAAATATGTAAAATACGCTCACTGGCTTGTTTAATATTTGGAACGGTTGAACCTATTTTTGATGAAAAGTTCCTCTGCAATATACATACAGTCCTTAAAAGTTTTTGACGTATTTCGCGAGAAACGTAATAATAAATTATAAT
>PQWD01000547.1:0-34500 GCA_019425675.1 Leucinodes orbonalis
ATCATATCAATGTAAAATGTCTATGTCAGTTGCAAATAAAGCGTACCAACAAGCGCACTCTTTCACACTCAATTAGCCCATTATAGTGAACCTTAACGTCTAGAACAGTTTCTATATATTTTGTATGAGATTAGTGATATGTGACGTCATTGCTCACTATCATCAATTGACCTCATATTTATTGGTTTCAGTGTATTTAAAAAATACAATATTGCGTATAAACAAAAGTGATCAATGAAACGTCATATAAAATAAGGTGCGCTTTTATAAAATGAAGGTTTGGTATTTTATTGCGGGTGGTGGAGAATACCGAATTCTATTTTACTAGCTAATATTAATTTACTGAATATTAATTGAATGAATTGAAACATTTCTTAATTCAATTAAGTATTTAAGGAAAATAACTACTTACAGTTGTTATTTCCTTCAACACTCCATCTGTCACGGTCAGGCGTATCACTTACCACCAAGAGAGCGAAATCACCGCTCCGTTCATCATTATCATCATTACAGCCTAAAATGTCCACTGCTGAACGAAGGCCTCCCCTAAGTCGATACGTCGACTGCTACACCTGGGCAAACATTTGTGAGCATGATAATGTCTGTTTGTAATGGTCTGGTGTTTTCTATGTATAATATGTATATATTTACATAAAAGGATATAAGTATGTTTATCCGTTGTTAAGTACCCATATTACAGGCTTCACACTTAACTTGGGACAAGATGGCATTGTGTGAATGTCAGCGGATATTTATTTAAATGCTGGTTTCCAGGCGCAATTCCGAAGAAGAGAGGCTGGTGAATCGATTCCGGAGTCTCGGTTATGATGGTGAGGAGAGCCAAACCATTGCTGGCTGACAGTGAAGGTATGGAAACGAAAGTCCACCGCTGGACTGGATTTAATTATAAGAACATTATGCCCGCGGCTTTGCTCGTCAAATACGGGTGATACGGTTCCCCTTACCCGATTTATATTTTAATTGTGCTATTGTATCGGAAGCGAAACGTGGTCGCTCGCTTAGGGCCTCTTGAATAGACTCAAGGTTGCTCAGCGTGCTATGATAGGGCTATGTTGGGTGTCTCCCTACGCGATAAAATCCGAAACGAGGATATCGTATCAGAACTAGGGTGACCACATAGCCCAGAGGATTAGCAAGTTGAAGTGGCAGTGGGCAGGGCACATAGTGCGTAGAACCGATGGCCGATGGGGGGAAGGTTCCCGAGTGGCGTCCGCGTAACGGGAAACGAAGCGTGGGATGGATGAATGACCTGGTTGATGTCTGCGATCTATCGAAGGCATTCGATTGCGTTAACCATAATACTCTCCTCATGAAGTTGAAGCATTACGGTGTTGATAAGGACGCCCTCAATTTAATCCAATCATATTTGTCGAGTGGCGGCCACGTAACGGAAAGCGAAGCGAAGGCCGACCCCAACCAGATGGACGGATGACCTGGTTAAGGTGCGGTAGCAGATGGATGTCAACTGCAAGGGATCGGTCCGCGTGAAAATCATCAGGGAGGTCTTCGTTCAGCAGTGGACATAATTAGGCTGTAATGATGATGATTGTATCATCCTGTTGAAATATGATTGTGACTTTGTGTATATTTATTTTGCTTATTTATTTAAATTAGACATGTATTTCTTCATGCATATTGACATTTCAAACACTATGTATATTGTTTGTGAATAAATGAATTGAGCGTCGGTGGCTCAATGGTGTGGACTTCATATAGAGAAACATCCATTCAAAAAGAGTGACCTCAATTTAATATATCAAATTAAATTTAATACACTTGAATCCTTTTTGATAATATACACTTATTATACAATAACTAATGTGCAAATAAAACTTAAACTTCAATATTTCAAGTGTGTCATTTGTGGGTTGGACCTTTTTAGTGTAAATACGTTCTTAATACTGTTACGAGCTGGGTTCCGATAAATTATTGCCAAACACAAGAATAACACGGTACACACTTTATTAATTAACCAATATTAATCACACACAACACTAATTACACTTGCACTCGTACTAATTAATCAATTAACGCACGCACTAAAATCCGTAATTAACACTACACTATAACACAACACTTTCCACACACACACGTAATAATCACTCGTTAACTCTTGACACTTATATCACACTCGACGATCCCTTAGATATCGCTTATCACTCGCTTCTTCCTTGTAGTCGCAGGTATTTCGCTCTTCGTTCGCTCTGAGTAGAACACAAGACTCCCGCGCACCCGTGGCCCGCCTTATATACCTGTCCGGCCGCTGAGCTCGAAGCGTCGACGTCATTCTACATAGTTCGCGAATTATCTAGAACATACTACACTCTTTGCTATTTGACAATTCGCATGTCAACTCTATGGATTGTCTGTGGACTGAACGTCACATATTAGCCGCCATTTTAATGACATTTTAATTACGTCAATTCGTAACAATACGTGTTATTAGGCCCAGACTGACCTGACCTGACTTTTATATTGTTTCTTATATTTATTGATTTCACATTAAATGAATATAAATTATATTTGTTTAAGTGCAATCACTTTACGGTGAAGGAAAACATCGTGAGGAAACCTGCGCACGCGGGCCCTGTGCGGTATCCAATCCGCACTGGGCCCGCGTGGACGACTAAGGCCTAATCACCGTATACGGGTAGGCTCGGGCCCCTCGGTGGGGACGTTTAATGAGCTGATGATGATGATAATGTGCACGAACAAAAAATCTAATTTTAATGTAATTTAATATATAATTTTTATACTAGGTAGTTTAGCGATTGTGTTTTATTTTGGATTTGATATAAATTTGGTTGTGAATTATAAATTATCCTTCCTCCCCATGTCATCAAAAGCAAAGACCCTCCTCCCTCTTTAATGTTTTTTTTAACATTGTGTCTATCAAGGTCTCTGGTTCACAGATCAGCGCACAGACGAGGAAGAGAGCGGTAGCAGTCGACGTACGCGTACCATAGACAGAATCCACAGGGAGGCGTATCTCGACTCTATGGTTGGAGACGCGGCGCTCAGTCGGGTGGACGATGTGAGTATCAAAGACCAAATCCATACGTCACAGAGTGTACAGGACGGTCAGGACGCTCACCTGATGGTAAGTGTTACTCCTGACCGTGACAGATAGGCATTGATTGAGACCAACAACTGAAAGTTATTATCCTCCATCAATGCCGCACTGCGCCCGACACCCGAGACAACAGATGTTAGGTCTCTCATACCCGGTAATTTCATTAGCTACAGTGCCCTCATCCCGAAACATAAAAGTTTTATGCACTCGTATTTCCCGGGACGATATCTGTCACTGCGGTGGTACCTACCTAGACGACTCAGTACCGAGTCTACCATCTAGTGATGTCTTACTTTTTATGTCAAAAAAATACATATAATGTGTATTTTTTTGCAGACTGTGTCTGTCTGCTTGCTCTAAGCAGGACTTCAAAGTAGCGTCGGATAGTGTTATAGCTACGTTTTGGGAAAAGGAACTGAACTGTTGACTCGAAGAAGAAGTATGATGACCCATTTGGTGTAGCGGTTGAGACATCTACTGCGACACCGAGGGTTCCGGGTTCGATCCCCGGGCAGTTCAAACATTTGTGTGCATGAACATGTCTGTATTGGTCTGGGTCTTTACTATGTATAATATGTATTTACAAAAAAAATGTATATAAGTTTGTTTATCCGTTGTTTAGTACACATACAGGCTTCACGCTTAACTTGGGGCTAGATGGCGCTGTGTGAATGTCAGTGGATATTGTATTATTTAAGTATATATAACAGTTTCTGTCGTTGTCCATACAGCTACCGGAAATTTTACCGCGTTCGTCCAACATAACGAACCCCTTCTCGAATCCGGAAGAGCAGCGTGTATACGAGAATCACGACAATGTGTTCTTGAGGAATGTGTCGCGAAGACATTCGCGGGAACTGCGGCGCCAGGCCTCGGAGCCTCTGGTGGAGAAGGCGTGCGGCGGCCTCAGACACACCAACTCCATCGATCAGAAGGACAGGTCAGATGGGTTTCACTGTATATATATAATATATTATATATAATATATATATATATATATATATATATATATATTATTATATAATAAGCTTCTAAATGATATTTATTTAAAAAAACAAACGAATTAACAAAACGCCAAGCTTTATTCTTAAATTAAATTATTACAAAATAACGAAACGAATACCTTGAAAATCTTTTAACAAAATGAAAATCAAAATGAACAACAAAAGAAACAATAAAAAAATGAGGTAGCTTACGAAACAGCAGGTAGACAGCCCAGATCCTTACGCGACAATATCCGAACGCAGAGTGAAACCAGTCTATGGAATCCAACGCCTTTTATATGCTCTGAGCTGTCAACCGTCTGTCAAAGGTCAGATTTAGCTTATTCGGCCTATCCTGAAGGTTCGCCGTCCTCGGTGAGATCATCTTCTTAGTCGTCCAGGAGAGGCATGGATAATCCCATGCCACCATGGCTTAGACCAGCCACTGCATCGTCATCGCCCTCCAAAGGGGCCGCTACTGGTGCTATATTTCCAGTACTAGTTCCATCATTATCATCGTCGTCATCATCTTTCATACGTAAAAGAGGCCAGTTATAAATTATTGTCCTTTCACTTATCATCCACAAAGTCATCCATTTTAAATAAACTTGACGAAAGAGTAAAGTAGTTGGCGTCCCATCTACTTCACTCCCACGCTTTGTCTTACTCCTTCACCAGCATTAAGGCGCATTTTGCAAGACGGCAAACACCTGAAAATTTAGCGACAAACGCCAAGCCACACGCCTAAATGTTAGGCGACAAACGCCAAGCGACACACGCCTAAATGTTTAGGCGACAAACGCCAACGACACACGCCTAAATGTTTAGGCGACAAACGCCAAGGCGACACACGCCTAAATGTTTAGGCAGTACTCATTATAAATGCAACCAAATAGAAATATAATGAACACTCACTTTCGAAGAACGCAGCACACGTCTCCTTGAGATACAGATAATGCAATGTGCAGTGTACTTCCTAACAAAGGAACGCAGTCCCGGAAACCAAAAATGCTTTAAAATGAGATCTATTGTTTTATCTGCATTTATGTGCTCGTGTTCGTCATGGAATACCCGTAATAAACTTAGCCTATGTCCTTTCGGAATATAATTTTACGTACCCTAAGCTTTTCTTCATAAGAAAGTCTGTATGGACGATACGCTACAGGCGTTGCACTTGTTAATTTAATCTCCATTTTACCAGTCTTTACTGTAGTGACCGCTGTGCCCGAAATAAGAAAATCAGAAAACTCCGTAATTACGTCTATCAATTTCTTATGATCGTCACCCTGAAGGGGTGTGTTGACCTGAAGATCACTCTTATTTACTGCATGGACTACTGCAGGGACCTCAGTTTCATAAGTTAAATATTTACGATGTTTAGTTCTTATAAAAACAATGCCCTGACGATCCAGTATGTCTGTACCGATGATAATGGAGATGTTTATACACTCAGCAGGTACCACGATGAGGTCCGCTTCTATAAATATCGCTTAACTCGATAGTGACAGTGACGTATAAAGTGGCAACGAACCCGTCTTTGCTAATTCCTTTGCTGGCTTAGGCTGACAAGTGAGATATTTCAACACATCAGAAGAGATCAAAGATACACCCAAAGCTCCACTATCTATAAGCGCATCCATAGGCACCCCATCAACTACAGCAGTAACTATGTTTGTATCCGAACCGTATTGTGACTTCTGCGCACAAATTAACGTTACGTGTATTACGCAAATCTGAACGATTTTTAGCAAAACACTCGTTTTCTGTATGGCCTGTCTTTTTACAAAAGGTGCAGGATTTCGAATTTTGTGCAGAAGGCACCGGGTTAGTCGAATTAGAATGAGCTTTTGGCTTCTTGGTGCAACTACGACTCATGTGACCTCTCTGCCCACAAAGGTAACATTTTATTTCAGCGGATTTGTGAGACTGATAAAATTATTACGTACTTCCGTGTTTGGCTGAACGCGTTTCTTATGCTGTAAGTAGCGTACGTCTATTTTGTTTTGATTCGGTTTATTGTAAATTGACAGGAACGTAACCAAGTTTTCGGGCGCAAGATTAGCATTAGCGGCTGCTGCACGCACTTGCGGATCCGTAATACCGCGGATTACGATAAGAACCATTAGTTCGTTACTTAATCCCTTAACAATTTTTAAACGCAACATTGTACGGCGGGCGTACTCTGCATAAGTCGAGTATTTGTCTGATGTGGTGTTCATTGCTTCAAATAAAATATTGGCATAATCCAATTTTCGGGGACACAAAGATTTAAATTCTTTTAATTTCTAATTTAAAGTTGGACCATGATCGATCATTGGTATGACCCATTCACTCAACCATATTTTAGCATCACCTTTTAAGCATGAAGCCACACGAGACAGACACTCATAATCGTTCCAACCGTTGGCTTTCTGCGCACGATCTACCTCCTCGCACCATTGTTCAATATCGTGTATCGTGGGGTCAAAGTTAGAAACAAAATAAGTATTAGACTTTACAGGTTGTAACGATTTTAAAGCGTTTGCAAGCAATTTTGCCGTTTCGGAAACAATTTTATTAGATTCGTGGGTATTTTGCGATTTTTCCGTGTCACAAACTAAACTTTGCTGATCATTGCGCGGATTTTGGGCGTAAGAATTGAGCAGTGGTGTACGCGAACTGCTATTATTTTCTAACACTAAGTCACGAGCCGTAGATTCAAAAAAGTTGTTTTGTTTATTTGTCGTGACAAATTCTGAGAAAGCAGAAGTATTGCGCAGTGA
Organism: Leucinodes orbonalis; assembly: GCA_019425675.1. Lineage (NCBI taxonomy): Eukaryota > Metazoa > Arthropoda > Insecta > Lepidoptera > Crambidae > Leucinodes > Leucinodes orbonalis. Next base: position 6,840 of record PQWD01000547.1, read on the forward strand.
TTTTTCTCAATAGCAGTAAGACGCGTCATAATGGAACCTAATACCGAATGTAGGTTAGTATCATCGATGTACGAATTCTTCGCTCGTGATAACGTTCACGCGGGGCATCATACCTTCGGTGACGTGACCTACTTCGCGACCTACCTCTGTCTCGCGACAGGTTTCGGAAAGCACGTTCAGAATCACTACATGACCGACGGTGCCGTGACCTGGATCGCGATCTTTCACGCGAACGACGCCTATCACGTTCACGTGAACGTCTACGTGGCTGCGACGGCCTACCTGACATTTCGGCAACAAAATCAAGGTAATCCGTCTCGTTATCAATACGTGGGTCGTTTGTTCACTATCCCACTTCTGAAATTAGCTTCTAAAGTGGTATTTTATTAAAAAAAAACAAACGAATTAACAAAACGCCAAGCTTTATTCTTAAATTAAATTATTTACAAAATAACGAAACAGAATACCTTGAAAATCTTTTAACAAAATGAAAATCAAAATGAACAACTAAAAGAAACAATAAAAAAATGAGGGTAGCTTACGAAACAGCAGGTAGACAGCCCAGATCCTTACGCGACAATATCCGAACGCAGAGTGAAACCAGTCTATGGAATCCAACGCCTTTTATATGCTCTGAGCTGTCAACCGTCTGTCAAAGGTCAATTTAGCATATATATAATATATATATATATATATATATATATAATATATATTATATATATATATATATATAATATATATATTATAATATATTTCTATTACACACATATATTATTATATTATAATATATATGTGTGTAATAGATTCATTTAGAGCTGCCATCAACAGCACTCAATTTGACAAAAATGTAAATTAATTATTGGTTTTTGCTATTAGTGTCACTCACTTTGCATACCGTACTCATAATTTCTGTGCACGCCACTGTGATTTCCATTTATATTATTTGTTGTTTGCATACTTGATGACAGAAGACGTCAAACTATAAATTGACGTCATATTCCTTCCACCAATAGAAAAGCGTAACTATAATCGTGCAATACCGAGCGACACCGACAAATCGAATATCAAGAATAGCCCCCCAAAGTCTTGTGTGCCGGTGGCTTACTTCTGTTATCCGGAACAAGAGCGATCTACTAACAATTTGTAAAGTTAAAATTAAAATCTGTTTAGTGCAATCGAAAAGCATCTCAATCGCAATCTTCATTTATTTGTTATGTTACCTGTCTTCATGTTATATTGTGTTATATAAATGTGTAGTGTTTATGATAATATTATGTAAATGTTGATTATTTGTTAAAATTTTGTTAAAAGTACTTTACTATAGTACTATAATAGTTATTAAGAAATTTAGTTAGACCTCTCATCAATTCGCTATGCCCTTGCAGGGCGTCACATGTATACCTACTGGGAAACCTGTATATGTACCATCCTATCTATGTAATGTGACGTGCAATAAAAATTTGAAATTGAAAGCAAGGAAATTTGAATTTGAAAGCAAGGAAATTTGAATTTGAAAGCAAGGAAATTTGAATTTGAAAGCAAGGAAATTTGAATTTGAAAGCAAGGAAATTGAATTTGAAAGCAAGGAAATTTGAATTTGAAAGCAAGGAAATTTGAATTTGAAAGCAAGGAAATTTGAATTTGAAAGCAAGGAAATTTGAATTTGAAAGCAAGGAAATTTGAATTTGAAAGCAAGGAAATTTGAATTTGAAAGCAAGGAAATTTGAATTTGAAAGCAAGGAAATTTGAATTTGAAAGCAAGGAAATTTGAATTTGAAAGCAAGGAAATTTGAATTTGAAAGCAAGGAAATTTGAATTTGAAAGCAAGGAAATTTGAATTTGAAAGCAAGGAAATTTGAATTTGAAAGCAAGGAAATTTTCTGTATATAAACAACAACTAAAAACATGATACCAAAAAACCGCCAAACGATATCGTTTAATCGGTGGCGTGCACAGAGATAATGATTAGGGTATGGTAGGGATAGGGTAGGGTAGGGATTAGGGTAGACAGAGTGAGTGTCACTAATCGCAATAAATAATTTTCATTTTTGTCAAATTGTGTGCTATTGGCAACAGCACACAATTTAAAAATGTTAATATATATTTTTTAATGTTATGAGTGTACAGGACGGCCCGGACGCTCACCTGATGGTAAGTGATACGCCAGACCATGACAGAGCGGCATTGAAGGAGACCAACAACTGATATACAGTTATTATTCTCCATCAATGCCGCACTGCGCCCGACACCCGAGACAACAGATGTTAGGTCTCTTATACCAGGTAATTTCACTAGCTACAGTGCCCTCATCCCGAAACACAAAAGTGCATAACACTCGTGTTTCACGGGATGATATCTGGCACTGCGGTGGTACCTACCTAGACGACTCAGTATCGAGTCTACCATCTAGTAATGTAGTACATTGCTTAACCTTGAATAGAGTAACACTATGATAGCATCTAAATAACTAATTAACGATAAAATCCATTCAACAGCGACAGATCGAGCGAGACCGACAAGCCGAAAATCGAGAATAGCCCCCCGAAGTCGCGTATACCGGTCGCCAACTTCCGCTACCCGAACAAGAGTGAGTTGAGATCGAACGAGGGCTCGCCGCAGAAGAAACAAGAGAAGGAGCCGATAGAGGAGGAGATGCCGGAGTACCAGAACGTGTTGAAGCCCGATCAGATGGTGGAGACGCCGGAGTTGGAGGTAGGTGGTGGTTTTTAGGGTTCCGTAGCCAAATGGCAAGAAACATAACCCGTATAGATTCGTCAAGTCTATCTGTCCGTATGTCACACCCTTTTTTCGCCGAAACTATAAACACTACACTATTCAAACTTTGTGAGTATATGTATTCTGTAAACCGCTATTAGGTTTGACAAGAAACTATATATATATATATATATATTTTTGGGTTCATATTATGACATAGGCATCCGCTAGAACGGATTTCTTAAATTCTACTTAGAGGGAAGTTTTTTTTGTCATACTTCTAAACGCGAGCGAAGCCGCGGGAAAATGCTCGTATTAGTATTAATGATACGCTCCAGATAGAATCTTCTGAGGAATCTTCTACTAATTGAATGTTTAAACATATAGTTTTGTTACAGTTATTATTAGAGAAAAAGCGGTCCCAGTTGGAAGAGGGCCCGCCCCCTATACCAAGCTTGCCGGTCAGCGCGAGGGCTTTGGTGGCCGATGCGTACTATGACAAGTTGCTGTCGGATCCAGAGGTAAATGTTACTGTATGAAATGGGTTCCGGTTCGATCCCGGGCAGTTCAAAAATTTGTGTGCATGAACATGTATGTTTGTAATGGTCTGGGTGTTTTCTATGTATAATATGTATGTATTTACAAAAAAATGTATATAAGTATGTTTATCCGTTGTTTGGTACCCATACTACAGGCTTCACGCTTAACTTGGGGCTAGATGGCGCTGTGTGAATGTCAGTGGATATTTATTTATTTCTTTATTACAATTATAAGGGGAAGCCTTTCAGCTTTGGACATTTCAGGCTATAATAATACGATGTTGAGCTCTCGCGGTCGTACGTAGCACGAGTGTAAACTCACAACACAATACTTGAATCTATTGACTACGCGCGTGCTACGTTCGAGCGGATATAACCTGTATTACTTCCCAGGTCCAGAAAGCCCTGCTTCCGCACAACCTGGAGTCGGATCCTGACGAGTGCTTCAAGAAGGCCTTACTGTATCCACTGCTGGAGATAGATCCGCCTAAACAGTGTCTGTTTGTGCTCGTCGACGCCGTGGATGAGGACTGTGAGTGTTGTTTATATGTAGTTTTGTATTTATTAATATTAAAAAGGATGGGCTCCCAATCGGGACGATTAAAATAGAAAGCCGGCCGTACAACAGTCCTATGGATCCGATACATGAAAAATTTTTTGGACATAGTCTAAGGAAACAGAACTAAAGGTCGACATTCCTAAATGTGCCTGATTTTGCTCACATGCAAAATGTTTTCTATAAGTCATCATCATCATCAGCTCATTAAACGTCCCCACCGAGGGGCACCAGCCTACCCATATAGGGCCCAGTGCGGATTGGACGACTTCACACACAACCTTCGAATCTCTTCGCAGGCGTGCATGAAGGTTTCCTCACGATGTTTTCCTTCACCGTAAGTTTCTATAAGTAATAAGCATTTATTTCCAAAAAAATATGTATATATAAGTATGTTTAGTCGTTATTGAGTACGTATATTACAGGTTTAGTGCTTAGTTTAGGACTTAGTGTTAGTGTGTGGATGTGAGTGAATATTTCTTAATCAAATAATAATAAAAAAAAATTATTGCTTCTTCACAAGTCACAATTTCAACATGTGGTCCTTATTAGCTACTTACAATACACAATTTATTTTTGTACCTTTATTGTGAAGCAATTGGATGTGGCTCAGCTAATGTTGGTAAATAAGGTACTAGTACCTATTTACAACGCTGATTTTCAGCCAACTCCACGTGTCTTCAGGTGTTACACGAGGTTAGTGATATGAGGGCCAACTACATTAATGGTATTATCATGACAATGAGACAGTGAGTGGTGTAGAAACAAAATTGTAGCTTGATAAATTGTAATTGTAGCTTTTGCGAAGAATTGTAAACCAAATAGATATCAAGGTACCTATTCGCTCAGTACGTATCTCTCAATTATTTAGTGTGCCAGGAACCAACAACAATGTGGCCAAAAATTCCCCTTTACTAAGGATGATGCGATGCTATAATGATCATTGCTCTCACACTGACATCTTTAACTGCTCATTATGTTCATTTAAAAAATCTATTGTGTAAGTGTAATTCATGTCAATCATTTTTCGCTGTTCCGTTCATCTTTGCATGTTTGCTATTATTTGTTAAAAATGCTGTGTACAATCTGTAATTGGGATATAAATTTAAAAAGTACTATTAGTAGTAAGTAGTATTACGGATGATTTAGTTTATATTCTGTTGATGTACCTTATGAAATAAAATAAAATAAAATAAAATAATATAAAATAAAATAATAATTTTGAAAAAAAAAAAAACAGTATACCGTGGTTCGTTTGTCACGTGAAGCCGTCGGTCCCGATTACAATCTTTGTATGGTAGTCGGTAACATATCAATCCGCATTGGGCCCGCGTGCTGGGCTACGGCCCAATCTCCCCATGGCACGGAAAGGCCTGTGTCCTGGAGTGGGCCCGGTATAGTGAGAATGTGTAGAACACAATGATTTGGCCCGAAGTGGCGGAACTATAGATTTATTGACGGATTGTTTTAGAGGTTACAGATGGCGCTGTGTGAATGTCAGTGGATATTAAAATTTCTCGTGTTGATATAAAAAATGATTCTTCCATTGCATAAGATGCCTTAAACATAGGACTTTCTTATATAAAATATGTATAATGTGTTTGTACGATCATCTTCAATGTTTTTGAAGTGCATACATTTGTACTAAAAGAAAGATACCTAAATCATTTTAAAATTAGCTATCTCTAATCATTTCTCCTGGCCCCCAATTATGTTGGAGACATCAAAGTCAAAAGTCAAAAACATTTATTTCAAATTAGGCTTACAAAAAGCACTTATGAACGTCAAAAAATATACAAAAATATAATAAAAAACGATAAAAATACTAAACTAAATAAAATACTAAAAATATGAGTTTTGATGCTTTGAAAAAAAAGCGCTTCAGTGGTTTGGCCTGTTGAGAAAGAAGCAGAGATGTTGGTTAATCAATTTGGAGGTTGACTCAATGTTTATATTGAGATAACCTCTTCGCGCGTCTGACAGGCACTCAGATTTCGATTTCTAGTCAGGAAGTCAAATGTTTTTCATAAATATAATATATTTGCAGTATAATTTAAACTAATTACCTTTGAAAAACGATGACAATGATTCAATTTCCAGATACTTGCACTAACACTGGTTTTAACCACTCAACTATGTTTGTTTACACTTATTCTATGTTTATACTTGTTTAGCAATGATATTTAGGCCTTATTTACGTAATTAATATTAAATATTAAAATAAATATACGGGACAAGTTTCAATCAAATGTCACCCAGAGTGTTGCCACAGCAAAAAAAAAGGAAAAAAAAAAGAGATATCATCAATGATAAAATTGACATTTTATTGCTCATGACAACTTTTTCTCTCTCTGCCAAAAATATCTGGAACGGGGTGTATTGTGTGCGAAATTAAATTATTATATTTTACATAACCAGCAACGGTTAAAGCAGCAAGCAATGGTTAAAGACAAAAGTCTTTGAGCAATGCGTCCTACCCGTGCTAACATACGCAGCTGAGACATGGACACTGACTGCGGGATTGGTTCACAAGTTCAAAGTCACTCAACGCGCAATGGAGCGAGCTATGCTTGGAGTCTCTCTTGGGGGATAAGATCAGAAATGATTTAATCCGCAAGAGAACTAAAGTTACCGACATAGCCCGCCGGATCAGCAAGTTGAAGTGGCAGTGGGCTGGTCACGTATGTCGTAGAACCGACGGCCGTTGGAGCAGACGAGTTCTGGAGTGGAGACCGCGTCTTGGCAAGCGTAGCGTAGGACCGAGGGACCGACGACTTGCGAAAGGTCGCTGGTGGAAGCTGGATGAGAAAAGCGGAGGACCGGGATGTCTGGCGCAAAATGGGGGAGACTTATGTCCAGCAGTGGACTGCAATAGGTTGAAGAGACATAACCAGCGCCTAACATTATTTATACACGGTAGATCTTATAGTAAGTCGTCGACATTTTTATATTAAATTATTTATGATGATATATGATTTGGTTGTTTCATCTGGTACAGGTCAAGGTGATGAGAAAGGCGGTGTGGGTGGACTCCTAGCCCGTCACCAACATCTGTTGCCGCAATGGCTTCTGCTAGTCTGCACTGCGAGACGGCACACGGGTTTGTTTACCGGTAAGTGGTAAATGATAGAGAGCGTCGATGGCTCATGTCAGTGTACACTCATCATCATCAGCTCATTATACGTCCCCACCGAGGGGCACGAGCCTACCCGTATAGGGTGTATAGGCCTTAGTCCACGCGGGCCCAGTGCGGGTTGGACGACTTCACACACAACCTTCGAATCTCTTTGCAGGCGTGCGCAGGTTTCCTCACGATGTTTTCCTTCATCGTAAGAGCGTCGGATAACGTACATATAATTTCATCGAAAACACATTGGTATGTGGCAGGATTTAAACCACAGCCCTCCCGGAAGGAGGGCAACAGTTCACACCATTGAGCCACCGACGCTCTCAATCTCAAGTGTGCACTCAACCCGAAAAATCCCCAACATATTAAATGTTCGCCCATTTTTGGAAACACATTTTTTTTTAAAAAAGAGTTGAGTTTCTTGCTGGATTCTTCTCAGTGGAAAACTACCGTCCGAACCAGTGGTAGCTTCATTTGACATTCATAAGTGTTCTGTAAGGACCTAAACTGAATAAACACTTTTCATTCTCATTTACATTGTCCACTACAGATTTGAAACTATAGACGATCTGCTGTCGTCAACAGCACTCAATTTGACAATATATTTTTGCGATTAGTGTCACTCGCATAACATTGTACGTCATAATCTCTGTGCATGTAACTAATTAGTGTGGACACTTGCCTTCCGATCCAATGGAGGTACCAATCCCACCACGTACCAATGTGTCTTCGAATATAGTAATTAGTTGCCAAATATAGTAATCAGTTATCAACAGTAGATAATTTCGTTTCCAACAGGCTTCAGGAAAATAACCTTGGACGAATTGCAACGGGCGCACGTGTCGGCCGACGTTCAACGATACGTGCTAGCCAGACTGGACACTGAACCCCGACTCAGGTGAGAACTTTTCAAAATATTTTGAATTTTTTATTTATTTTAATAAGATACAATAACAGGTTACAGTCAACATAAAAGTCAAATTACATAGCCAAATTTAGGGGCTAAACTATAACCTAGGAACATTGTGTCCTAACTAGGCAAACAACAATTTGGATAAAGATGGGTTAAATTTTTACACAAAAATAAAAAGTTAAGTTAAGATTGACAATAAGCTATGTCTGAATACATTCGGCCTTCCAATTAAAATGTCAACAACAGGATGATCACGGACCAGTTCATTGTAAAGGCGACACATACGTACTATGGGATTGTATAAGGTGTTGTTCCTGTAGTCTTGGAGGGCAAACAATTTAGGGCATCGGGATCTGTAAAAGGTATTATTGACGACCCATTTGGTGTTGCGGTTGAGAGGTCGGCCGCAACACTAAGGGTTCCGGGTTCGATCCCCGGGCAGTACAAACATTTGTGTGCATGAACATGTCTGTTTGTAATGGTCTGGGTGTTTTCTATGTATAATATGTATGTATTTACAAAAAAAAATGTATACATGTATGTTTATCCGGTTTAGTACCCATAATACAGGCTTTACGCTTAACTTGGGCTAGATGGCGCTGTGTGATTGTCAGTAGATATTATTTATTTTATTATTATTATTTATTATGCCATTAAGTGAACGGAGCGGTCAGTTCGCTCAACTAGTGATACGCCTGACCATAACAGATGCAGCTAGTAGTCCGTGTACCAATTTTGAGCTGTCTATTGGTTAAAGTTTGAAAAGTTGTACAAACTTCAACCCATTTAAGGAAAATGGGGATTGGATAGACATAATGTAGCGTATATCTCCATACTATCAATTATCTCCACTTAAAAAATCACGTCAATTCGCCTTTCCGTTATCCCGTAAATGACGAACAAACAGATCACTTTCACATTTATAAAATTAATATATTGTATGTGAGCTTAGACAAGAGCGTCGGTCGCTCAATGGTGTGGACTGTCGCCTTCCCACCGGGAGGGCTGAGGTTCAAATCCCGACACGTACCAATGTGTTTTCGAATTTTCGAAAATATATGTAAGTTATCCGACGCTCTTACGGTGAAGGAAAACATCGTGAGGAAACCTTCATGCATACCTGCGAAGTGATTCGAAGGTTGTGTGTGAAGTCGTCCAATCCGCACTGGGCCGCGTGGACGACTAAGGCCTAATCACCCTATACTGGTAGGCTCGGCCCCTCGGTGGGGACGTTTAATGAGCTGATGATGAATAAAAAATGAGCGTAGATAAACAATGAACTAACTCGATGCACAATCTCGCTCATCAAGTGTCCGCGGCTAAAGTCTGCCCATCGCGTCAGTTGGGCAGAATTTCTACGTCGCACACTAAATGTCATAGTGACATAGTAGTGTGCTCGTGCATTCGATTTTGTACCCTTTTAATGACGCGTTAAGGTTAAAATTTGTATGAATAATGTTTTGTCATAAATATAATAATAATAAGTCAACGTATGTGTCAAGCGGCTCGGACATTTTTCGGTTGATATGTCTTCGTGATTGTGCACCTAGTTAGTGTATTGTTTATCCAAGATCATATGTGAGGTATAAAATAATATTTTTTACTGTTCTCTTACACGATCTGTGTTTGATACATTTATTTATTTATTTTATTTTATTACTTTATTGTACACCAAAACAACAAAAAGGATACAAAAATAAAAAATAAAAAGAGAGTACAATGGGCGGCCTTATTGCGCATGGCAATTTCTTCCAGGCAACCTTAGGATGGAGAAATACAGTGCATGGGATTAGGGGCTAGTGTACGCATTCACACACATTCTATTTAATTATTAGGAAGACCTTTCAAAATTCATTTATTCAGATAGGCCTTACAAAAAGCACTTATGAATGTCAAAAAGAATACAAAAAATACAATAAAAAATACATTTAAAATACCAAAGTATAGCACAATAATGAATTTTGATATTTGGAAAAAAGGCGCTTCGGCGTTTTGGCACGTTGAGAAAGAAGCACCCAAGAAAACTCAACAGTACAGCCTTTTTTAAACAATGATTTTAATGTACAGATATTTTTTTTAACCAACAAAACAGATTTTTTTATATAAGTATGGATGTGTTTTTTTAAGTGTGTTTGTATGTATTTCTAATTAAGGGCTCGAGTGTCGAGCGATTCTACGGCTGCGGCGGCCGCGGCGGCTGCTTTGGACCATCTTCGAATTAAAAGCGATGGTTGTCTTCTATATTTGGAGAAGGTAAGAAAGAAAATAATAATAATTTTAATAATAATAGTAATCTTTATTGCACAGAAAATAAAAAAAAGAACATGATAAATAAATAACCAAATTCAAAGTACAATTAAGGCGGTCTTATCGCTATAAAGCAATCTCTTCCAGACAACTTTCATGAGAAATACTTTTAAAAATCGTGAAAAATGAGTTAAATGTGCAAAATGTTTGTATTCATATCTTTTGTTAGTGTGTATAAAAAACAGTTTCACATGAGATGTTATTCTTTCACACTTTACAAGGTAATCCATCAACTGCACACTTACAATCAGTATTTATACCCTTAAATCGGAAGTCAACATTATAACTGTACTAAATAACCAACAAAAGTATTCATTCCTGTTGAATACACTTTATATTGAGACTATTACATTTCGATACAATTGTTACAAAACATTTGAATACAAGCATAAGCCATTTGACAACTTATTTAAATAAATAAAGTAATTTCATTAAAATATACGAGAAGTTAATACTAACCGGAAGTTGAAGGACCAACTATTAACTTTGTCTACAAATCAAAGACGGCGACACTGTTAAATGCCATTATCTACTATATAAAAATAAGTCGGGTTTTCCTTCCTGACGCTATAACTCCAGAACGCACGAACCGATTCCCACGGTTTTGCATTCGTTGGAAAGGTCTCGGGCTCCGTGAGGTTTATAGTAAATAAAATTCAGGGTAAAATTTCAACAGAACGGGAAAATCTTTTTTCACATACAGCGACATCTCTGATACATAGCATGTACTACAAACCAATATTTTAAGTAGATGGCATCTTTTGATCACCAAACGAAATGTTACATAAAACGAAGCCATCTGGTGGCGAAACGGAGTTCGCTGGGTTTGCTAGTTAGATTATGTTTACGTTAATACATTAGACAATTTATCATCATCATCAGCTCATTAAACGTCCCCACCGAGGGGCACTAGCCTACCCGTATAGGGTGATTAGGCATTCGTCGTCCACGCGGGCCCAGTGCGGATTGGACGACTTCACCGTAAGAGCGTCGGATAACGTACATATATTTATTATTATTATCATATATAATATTATTGTCTATATATATATTATTATTATATATATAGACAATTTATACGTTCGAATATTTATGACTAACACTTTTTGTACTCCATAAATAACATAGATGTTAAAACAATATAGGTAAGTTACATTTATTGACCCTGTAGGGCAAGAAGGAGAGACGAGGAGTCACCTCAATGACCCATTTAGTGTAATGGACGAGACGCCAAGGGTTCTGGGTTCGATCCCCGGGCAGTACAAACATTTGTGTGCATTAACATGTCTGTTTGTAATGGTTTAAAATATGTAGTTTTTACAAATACATAAGTATGTTTATCCGTTGTTTAGTACCCATAATACAGGCTTCACGTTTAACTTGGGGCTAGATGGCGCTGTGTGAATGTCAGTGGATATTTATTATTTATTTGAATAAAGCATTTTTGAATTTGAGTTCGTAATGATAAATGATGATAAAAATCATTTTGTTCGCAGGTATTGGACGGGGTGGCAGACGGTTTTATAGCCTTACGTGAGATTAGAGAAATACCGGGCACATTGAACGGGCTGTATCTCTGGTTGGCGCAGAGGTTGTTTCATGGACGTCGTTTTACTAAGGTAATTGACATTTCCTTTACTAGTTTCTTGAACAAAAAGTTTAAGTGTTATTGACCTATCGCAGTCCACTGCTGGATATAGGTCTCCCCCATCTCGCGCACGATATCCCGCTCCTCCGCTTCCCTCATCCAGCCTCCACAGCAGTCGGTCCTACGCTACGCTTGCCGAGACGCGGTCTCCACTCCAGAACTCATCTGCTCCAACGGACCGAGGTTCTGCGACATACGTGACCAGCCCACTGCCACTTCAACTTGCTGATCCGGCGGGCTTTGTCGGTCACTTTAGTTCTCTTACGGATTAAATCATTTCATCAAAAGTTTATGTGTTAAGGATGAAAGTACATAAGTGTGACCGACACAGTTAGTGTTGCCAGTTCCGATTTGTTTTAAATCAGTACATGGGGACAAAATAATCGGGATTTAAGGCTGCAGAACGCCCAAAGCCGAGGTTCGAGTCCCACTGTGGGCCGGCCTTAGGCTCGTTGTGTAAATGTTTAAGGCTGAGAGCCATCTGCGTTCGACACGCGCCCGGGGAAGCTGTAAAGCCCATTTGCGGCCAACACCAGTAGACAGTTCGAAAAAAAATAAATAAAACTGAGGTGGGTAAAAAAATGTGATATGAATGACTGATGTGTTTGAATGTGATGTAATTAGTTATTATATTTTTTTAAGAAGTTAATTAATTAATTAATAATCGGGCCATTAAGCGTCCAGGTACAAATCGGGACGCGTCCTCAGACCCCTAAAATCGGGACGTCCCGCGTAAATCGGGACAGCTGGCAACACTAGACACAGTTTACACAGTTAGCAAGTTGAAGTGGCAGTGGGCAGGGCACATAGTGCGTAGAACCGATGGCCGATGGGGCGGAAAGGTTCCCGAGTGGCGTCCGCGTAACGGGAAACCGTAGGCCGACCCCCAACCAGACGGACGGATGACCTGGTTAAGGCGGCGGGGAGATGGATGTCAACTGCTAGGGAAATCATTAGGGGAGGTCTTCAGTCAGCAGTGGACATTTTAGGCTGTAATGATGATGATGATGAACGGTTTTGTAAATATACTACTGCTTTGATAAACAATAAACTAGCTAAATTCACAATCTCAACTAAAAAGTGTCCGCGGCAAAAGTATTCGTATCGCGTCAGTTGGCAGAATTTACGTTCATAATCACGTCGCTCGCTACATTTCATAATGACATTAGTATACGCGTTTTTGATTGTGTACTCTTTTAATGACGCGTTAAGGTTAAAATTTGTATGAATAATGTTTTGTCATAAATATAATAATAAGTCAACGTATGTGTCAAGCGGCTCGGACGTTTTTCGGTTGATATGTCTTCGTGATTGTGCACCTAGTTTGTTTTATGTTTATCTGCATTTAAAAATTTAGAGGCCAGTGAAAAACTTCATAATAGGCTGTTTCTAGGCAGGCATGATCCATCCCAGGTCGCATCGTCACTTAAATGTCTGGCTATAGATGATAAAAAAAACTTTCTTCAAGTATAATATATTCATGTTTAATTTCTTCTTTATTCAGGTCCGATTATTGCTAGATGTACTTCTGGCAGCCAGGTGTGGTGTCACCGAAGACATGCTGTACAAGTGTTTGCTCACAAAGGAGTACAGCGTCACGAGAGAAGACTTCAACAGGCGTTTGCATTTGTTGCGGAGGTACGCTTTAGTTTTTGTCAGTGATCTTTATTGCACAGAAAATAAAAAAGAAAAATAATAATAATAACATAAAAATAAATAAATATTTATTTGCAAGAATATGGTTACAATCTGTAAAGGAACTAAAGTTACCGACATAGCCCGCGGATCAGGAAGTTGAAGTGGCAGTGGGCTGGTCACGTATGTCGCAGAACCTCGGGCCGTTGGAGCAGACGAGTTCTGGAGTGGAGACCGCGTCTCGGCAAGCGTAGCGTAGGACCGACTGCTGTGGAGGCTGGATGAGGGAAGCGGAGGACCGGGATATCGTGCGCAAACTGAGGGAGACTTATGTCCAGCAGTGGCCTGCGATAGGTTGAATAGGATATATATAGGATTACTGAGTTTGACTTGATTGTTTTAACGTCCCCCCTTTTCCTCCCCCCCACAGAATAGTAGTCCAAGAGCGAGGTACATGTCACCTGCGTCTGTTCCACCGGTCTTTCGCGGCGTGGCTGGTGGACGTGAAGCACTGCACGCGGCGGTACCTGTGCTGTCCCAGCGACGGACACGCCGCGCTCGCCATGCACCACACTCTAGCGGCGCCCAGGTGAGATTACTATATGGGTGGGATTGGGTGATACTAGGTGGGATTGGGTGAGATGACGGTTTTGAGGGCGGCTGAGGTTAAATATTGGGTGAGATTTGATGTGAGGTGAGATTTTATGGGTGAGATTGATTGACATTAGGTGGGATTGGGTGAGATGACGGTTTTGAGGGTGCCTGAGGTTGAATATTGGGTGAGATTTGATGTGAGGTGTGATTTTCTGGGTGAGATCTATTGACATTAGGTGGGATTGGGTGAGATGAGGGTTTTGTAGGCGGCTGAAGTTAAATATTGGTTGAGATTGTGTTGGGTGATGTTGGGTGAAATTTGATGACTTTAGGTGGGATTGGATGAGATGAGGGTTTTGAGGGTTGCTTAGGTTGAATATTGGGTGAGATTAGATGTGAGGTTAGATTTTATGGGAGAGATTTATTGTCATTTGGTGGGATTGGGTGAGATAAGGGTTCTCAGGGCAGCTGAGCATATATATGGGGTGAGATTTGTACTTTCATAAAATTTAGGTGATTTAAGGTGAGATTGGTTAAAATATGACTTTTTACACTTATCACGTTATATTGGGTGAGATTTGTTGAGGTGAGGGCGGAATTTAATAATGTGTTGAGATCTGGCGTTGAATGACATATGTTGTATGAAGAGTAAGGTGAGATTTGATGTAAAGCGAGTATTGAAGCGAGATATACCTAAGTGTCGGTGGCTCAATGGTGCGGACTGTCGCCTTCCTACCAGGAGGGCTGAGGTTTGAATCCCGACTCGTACCAATGTGTTTTCGAATTTTCGAAAAATATATGTACGTTATCCGACGCTCTTACGGTGAAGGAAAACATCGTGAGGAAACCTTCATGCACGCTGCGAAGAGATTCGAAGGTTGTGTGTGATGTCGTCTAATTCGCACTGGGCCTGCGTGGACGACTAAGGCCTAATCACCCTATACGGGTATGCTCGTGCCCTCGGTTGGGACGTTTAATGAGCTGATGATGATGATACCAAAGTGTCGCGGGCACATGTCACCTGCGTCTATATCACCGGCCTATCGCGTCGTGGCTTCGGTACGGTATTAATTCAACTATTTGTTCACAGGTTGACCGCAATGGAGATACATAATTTCGTGTATCACATGACCTGCTTGGAGCAACATTTGGCCGCGCAGAAAAAGAAGAATCCGTAAGTGGGAATAATTTGATTTTGTTTAGATAAATATCTAATATAAGATTAATTAAAACATATATAAGCGGTTGTGCGTAGCACGGGTGGAAAGTCACAAAACAAAATAGATGAATCTATTGTAATCGCGCGTGCTACGTTCGAGCGGATAAGAGCGTTGGTAGCTCATTGGTGTTGGTAGCTGATCGGGATGTTGCAAGTTCAAATGAATATTCGAATTTTCAGAATTTCTTTAACCAATTTTTAACCAAAAGCAAAGAACTAACATAATATCATAATAATTAATTTACAAAATAATCTTAAACTAAAAAGAGTACGGATCATGAGTCTGTAGATACATCTACATTTTATTATAAAAAAAAAAACAGAATTATATGTTTGTTTATCCGACGCACGTACGGTGAAGAAAAACATCGTGTGGAAATCTGCGCACACCTATAAAGAGATCCAAAGGTTGTGCGTGTCATACCCACACTGGGCCCACGTGGACGACTAAGGCCTGGACACCCGCGTACGGGTAGGCTCGTGCCCCTCGGTGGGGACGTTTAATATGCTGATGATAATGAAGATAAATATATCTCCTACGGACCGAGGACTTGCGAGAGGTCGCTGGTGTAGGCTGGATGGGGAAAGTTGTGATCCAAAAATTTATTTATTTGATGTTCTAATTTTATGATTACTTCTTTTCTACGCCACGCTAATATAAGTTACTCGAAATACTTTAGAAAGAAAGAAAGAAAAATATTTATTTGGTGCAATAAAAATTGTAATATTTTATTCCTTAAAATAATATTTAAAAATAGTAATAATGCATACTTTACCTGCGCAGACGAAGCCGCGGGCACCAGCTAATGTAATTACTTGATGGTCGACTCGTTACTGAGTCGTCTAAGTAGGTACCACCGCAGTGCCAGATATCGTCCCGTGCAATAAGAGTGCTATGCACTTTTGTGTTTCGGGATGAGGACACTTTAGCTAGTGAAAATACCGGGTATAAGAGACCTAACATCTGTTGTCTCGGGTGACGAGCGCAGCGGTATTGATGGAGAATAATAACTGTCTATCAGTTGTTGGTCTCAATCAATGCCGTTCTGTCATGGTCAGGCGTATCGCTTACCATCATGTGAGCGCCATGATCGTTCTGTTAACGTAACATATGAAAATCTGATTCTATCTCATCTTCTAGAACGGATCAAGAGGAAATACTGGATCTGCACACGCTGATGCTTCTGTGGGTGCTGGACTCCGGGTGCGATGTGGAGTCGGCGCTGAAGAGGGAAAACGAGGCTCTGAGACAGCTGGAGGCTTTGGCCAGCAAGGTACGGGTAGCCTATTACCATATTTGTGTGTATGAGTGTAAGGTTCTTTTTTGGGGATGGCAGTACAGCTGTGTATTAAAACAAACGTCCTTTCGCTATGATGTTTATTGGACACTAAACCATAAATTTTGTTGTCATAGATTATAAATGTATTGGACAGTATGGGTGGCATTTTAAAGTACATTGGTGGAGTTAGGGTCTATTGATCGAAATTAGACGGGTTTGGTGTAATTATTTGGTATTGCTAGAACAAAATATTTTTTACGTAATAATAATAAATATCCACTGACATTTACACAGCGTCATCTAGCCCCAAGGTATGCGAGAAGCCTGTGTTATGGGTACTAAACAACGGATAAACTTACTTAAAAAACATACATATTATATATAGAAAACACCCAGACCATTACAAACAGACATGTTCATGCAAATAATTGTTTGTACTGCCCGGGGATCGAACCCTTGGTGTTGCAGTCGACGTCTCAACCGCAACACCAAGTGGGTCGCCAAAACGTGAGCTAATTAACTATTACTTAACTTAATTAATGTTTATTAAAGTACCTAATTAACTTTAGAACAAACTTACTAACATTTGAATTAACTAAATAACTTTTAAATAAACAAAATTAAAATTTACTTAAAGTTATTAACTGATACCTAAACTAAGTTTATATTACTTAAGTGCACTCAAACAAATTGATTAATGCTCAAACTACCTTAAAAAAATTTGCTTAAGTTAAATTATTTAATGAGAAGCTTGCATACTATTGTAACGTATTTAGTTTGAATTATAATAAAAGTGTTTTATAACAAGATTTAAATGAAATAAAATTCCATTTATTTTCTCTCCTCAAATGACATGAATAAATACAGATCTAGCATTTATAGTGTAAGAATAAAAAAATAATAAAAGCTCACGCCTTGGTCCCAGAGGGGTAGGCAGAGATGATGGAACGCCGCTTTGCGCGGTCTTGACATACTTCCCTAGCTTCATTCACATCCATCAATCTTTTCATACAAGCTGTTTTATTCCTTTTACTTGGGACCCCAGCCTTCCTTGTAAGAATTGGTTATATTAATATATATATTTAGACTTTAATAGGATAAATTCAGTAAAAATAATTTTAGAACTTACTTAGTGGATCTGGATTTTTTTTATTACATTTTTTACCGACATTGAAGCAGCAGTGGGCTGGTCACGTATGTCGCAGAACCTCGGTCCGTTGGAGCAGACGAGTTCTGGAGTGGAGACCGCGTCTCGGCAAGCGTAGCGTAGGACCGACTGCTGTGGAGGCTGGATGAGGGAAGCGGAGGACTGGGATAGCTTATTTCATCTTCAGCTCATTATACGTCCCCACCGAGGGCCCCGAGCCTACTCGTGGCTGGTGTATAGGCCTTAGTCGTCCACGCGGGCCCAGTGCTGGTTGGACGACTTCACGCACAACCTTTGAATATTTTCGCAGTCGTGCGCAGGTTCCCCACGATGTTTTCTTTTATCGCAAGAGCGTCGGACAAACGTACATATAATTTCGAAAACACATTAATACGTGGCGGGATTGGATCCTGCAACCTTCAGATTGGAGGGCAACGGTCCACACCAATGAGCCACCGACATAGCTTATTTGTTTTTACATAAATCTTGTCGAGTCCTATCACTAGAAGTGATGATGATTATTTGTTGCAGACAACTGATGTGAAGTCGGATGATAAGATTGGTGATCAGGAGCCGGAGGGGAAGGAAACCATGTGTGGTAAGTTATTATGTTACGAAGAGTACAGGACGGTCTGGACGCTCACGCGATGGTAAGTGATACGCCTGACCATGACAGAGCGGCATTGAAGGAGACCAACAACTGATAGACAGTTATTATCCTCCATCAATGCCGCACTGCGTCCGTCACCCGAGACAACAGATGTTAGGTTTCTCATACCTGGTAATGTGACTAGCTACAGTGCCCTCATCCCGAAACACTTTTATTTCACGGCACGATATCTATATAATATATAAGCGCAAGCTTGAAGTTAGGGTTCTAAACAACTGATAAAGATACAAGTCATTTTGTAAATACATACATATTATACATAGAAACACCCAGACCATTACAAACAGACATGTTCATACACACAAATGTTTGTACTGCCTGGGGATCGAACCCGGAACCCTTGGTGTAGTAGCCGACGTCTCAACCATCACACCAAATGGGTCGTCACATGCGAAATTAATCGAGAGAGAGAATTAAATTAACGATTAATTACAATTAATCGTTAATTTAATTAACGTTCATGTGAAATCACCTTCATGATTTTCCTTAGTCTTATTGATATTTTGACGACCTATTTGGTGTTGCGGTTGAGAGGTCGGCTGCAACACCAAGGGTTCCGGGTTCGATCCCCGGGCAGTACAAACATTTGTGTGCATGAACATGTCTGTTTGTAATGGTCTGGGTGCTTTCTATGTATAATATGTATGTACTTACAAAAAAGTATGTTTATCCGTCGTTTAGTACCCATAATACAGGCTTCACGCTTAACTTGGGGCTAGATGACGCTGTGTGAATGTCAGTGGATATTTATTTATTTATTTATATCTTAACTAAATTCCATCAAAGTCAGTAAAGTTATAGTGTACGAAATAACAGTAGTTACTTTCGCATTTATGAAGGAATGTAAGGATTAAAATGATTCATTGTATTATTATTTACTAGCGATAATTGGTTTATGGGTATTTCTACTGGGCTTTTAAATATTACCATTTCCTTGTTTATTTTCCTTTACATATTTTGTAGTAATTTAATATATTTAAAAGACAAACATTAATTAAAAACCTGTACCCAAGAAGGGCAATCGAGCCGACCCTGCCAATTATCGACCAATTGCTATCACCTCTTTACTTTGTAAAAGTATGGAACGTGTGATAAACAAGAAGCTCCTGGCATACCTAGAGGACAACAGTCTGCTGAGTGATCGTCAGTACGGTTTTCGCCGTGATCGGTCCACTGGTGATCTTCTCGCGTATGTCACTCACCTATGGTGAAGCTCTCGCTGTTTCTCTTGACATCTCGAAAGCATTTGATAGGGTGTGGCATGACAGTCTCAAAAGCAAACTTCCATCATATGGTATACCTGCAACACTGTGTGACTGGATATCCGACTTCCTGAGTGAACGTTTTATAAGAGTGGTCATTGACGGCTGCTCTTCTGACTTATTGGCTTTAAATGCCGGTGTTCCTCAGGGGTCTGTTCTGTCTGCAACACTCTTCCTACTGCACATCAACGATCTGTTGTGCCCAGGTATCTTTGGATACGCAGACGATAGCACTGTTACAGAGAGATACACATCCAGTTCCCGCGCCAGTGTCGCTGAGACCGAGTCCCTTAGAGAAGCTATGGTGGAGAGGTTGAATTTAAAGTTAAAAGCTGTGTCCGACTGGGGTGAAGCTAACCTTGTCGAATCAATGCCAGCAAAACCAGGCGTGTCTGTTTTCCGCAAAACGGAGTCCTTTTAACTTGACTCCCTCCTTCCTAAATATTACCGATACCGATAAAGAACCACCTTGAGCTCCTAGGTATGGATTTCTCTTCCAACCTCAACTTCGGAAGTTCTATTGAGTCTAAAGCCAAAATCGCTGCCAAAAAACTTGGCATCCTCTCTAAGGTTCGGCGATACTTCACACCGGAACAGTTACTCCACTTGTATCAAGCACAAGTTCGGTCGTGTATGGAGTATTGCTGCCACTTTGGGATGGCTCTGCCAAATATCAGCTAAACGCTTTGGACTCGGTGGACCGAAGAGCCAGGAAACTCATAGGCGACAATACGCTCGTTGGAACCAAACTCCAGAGTTTGGAGCATCGGCGTAGAGTCGCCTGTCTGTCGGTTTTTTATAAGGTGATTTTGGAGAGTGCGCGCAGGCACTTCACAGCTTGATACCACCCTCCACATTTTACCACAGGACCACAAGACGCCGGGAGTGCTTTCATCCCCATGTGGTTGACTTTCCGGCAATTCGCACAAAGCGGTTCTCTGCGTCTTTTTTGGTTCGCACAGTTCGGGAGTGGAACGATCTTCCTGCTTCTGTGTTTCCAGAGGCTTATAACCTCGGTGTATTCAAGGCCAGAGTGAATAGGCATTTTCTGGGTAAACGTGTAGCATCATAGGCCTCGTCATCGCTTACCATCAGGCGTGACTGAGGTCAAACGTAAACCCATTGATAATAAAAAAAAAAAAAATAATAATGATAATGATATTTGTTTTCAAACTACTAGATGAACAGAAAAAGTCATCTTCAAATAGATATAGTCGCGCGCATAAATGTTTTTACTGCCCCGGAATCGAACCCGGAAACCGTGGTGTAATAACTTCTTAAGTATTACACCGCATAAGTTGCCCAGTTTGGACAGTGGCGTGCACAACAGTGATTATTTATGCAAAGTGAGTGATTATAATAGTAAAAACAATAAATAATTTTACTAGGTGGTAGACTCGGTACTGAGTCGTCTAGGTACCACCGCAGTGCCAGATATCGTCCCGGGAAATACCAGTGTTATGCACTTTTGTGTTTCGGGATGAGGGCACTGTAGCTAGTGAAATTACCGGGTATAAGAGACCTAACATCTGTTGTCTCGGGTGACGGGCGCAGTGCGGCATTGTGCAGAATAATAACTATCTGTCAGTTGTTGGTTACCTCAATGCCGCTCTGTCATGGTCAGGCGTATCACGTACCATCAGGTGAGCGTCTTGACCGTCCTGTAAATTATAAAATTTTTTTTTGTTAAATTGAGTGCTGTTGATGACAGCAGATCGCCTATGGTTTCAAATCTGTAGAGGGAAATGGGGGAATAAGTGGGAATCATTTAATATGTTGTCGATTTTCCGTGTTGTCTTCACGCACAGTGTATGCACTGATTATTTGCATATATGGAGTGGACGCCACTGAGTTTGGATCCACGGGGGCAGTGACAGTGGCTTATCTAAAGATAGCGTGCATTAGTGTACACTTATCATTATGCGAGTGACCTAATGAGTTTCCAGTTATTTTATGAACTAATTACATGTAATTGTGGTATCATCTCCTGTAAAATTGTATTAAGCTATTTTGAACTTTATGTTATTGCCACTAAACGTTGATTTTTGCATGAAATTTTAGTTTAGTCTCCAGTAAAATTGTACTAAGCGATTGTATGCTCTATATACTTTGCTGTAAGATGATGATTGTTTGAAAAGGACCTTCTAGGAAAATGCTATCAAAAAACGATGGTAAAATTATTGTAGTTTTGACATTGACACGGTGTGGTGAAGTACGTATTGAGTAGACTTCCTCACAATATACAAGGTTATATACCTAGTTCCCTTGTGAGTGAAGGTTCCAGTCCCGATCTTGGACGCCCTAAGGCAAGTTGTATGGAGTGTTAGATAGCCATCTGCATCTCTTGCCCGGTGTTGTGAAAACCATCAGTGCATATCAGTCGTGGAATCATATCGTGTGTGGTGTTGATCAGGTTAACATTGTGAGGTTTAAGTTCATGTGTGTATTTGTTAACTGATGGTACGGTGCTGAACATTGAACAGGGAAAAGTGAGTGTTTTTTGTGTTATTTTAATAAATAAATATCCACTGACATTCACACAGCGCCATTTAGCGCCAAGTTAAGCGTGAAGCCTGTGTTGTGGGTACTAAACAACGGATAAACATACATATGTATATATTTTTTTGTAAATACATAGAAAACACCCAGACCATTACAAACAGACATGTTCAATATTTATATTTAATATAAAAGTATTACTAAGCAGTTAAATGTGATTTAAAAGTCCCGTACAGCAGTTTATTTATTGTTTTCTCTTCACAGACGCGTCAGCATTAGAAGCGATAATGCCGGAGTTAGTAGGTGGGGATGTTACCGCCTGGCCGCACGACCGGACTGTGTTCCGGACATTGATGGAGCTCGGCCGGACGGACGGCGGCCGCGAGCCGGACCCGGACATAGAGGACGTGAGTGACACGCTTAGATAAATAGTTCCTATTCACTGCTGGGCACCATTCTATTTTATTCAACCTATAATAAAAATAATAATAAATTTCTATCGCAGTCCACTGCTGGACATAGGTCTCTCCCTTTTTGCGCCAGATATCCCGCTCCCCCGCTTCCCTCATCCAGCCTCCACAGCAGTCGGTCCTACGCTACGCTTGCCGAGACGTGGTCTCCACTCCAGAACCGTCTGCTCCAACGGACCGAGGTTCTGCGTAATCATTTGTAATGAAAAATGTTTTAAAACAGTTTCCACAAGAGATGTTTCTTCTTTCACACTATACTATAGAATCCATCAACTGTTTACAATCAGTATTTATACATATGTTAGGTATTTGTGTATGTCGGGATGGGCGCGTCAATCAAACAAGCGAGACCGTTACACACTGGCACCTTTATTCAAGTTGTCCTACCGCCCGGTCGGGACGCAGCCCGCAATGGTACCCACATCATCATCATCATATCAGCTCATTAAACGTCCCCACCGAGGGGCACGAGCCTACCCGTATAGGGTGATTAGGCCTTAGTCGTCCACGCGGGCCCAGTGCGGATTGGACGACTTCACACACAACCTTCGAATCTCTTCGCAGGCGTGCATGAAGGTTTCCTCACGATGTTTTCCTTCACCGCAAGAGCGTCGGATAACGTACATATATTTTCGAAAATTCGTAAATACATTGGTACGTGTCGGGATTCGAACCTCAGCCCTCCCGGTAGAAAGGCGACAGTCCGCAGAGCGTGGGTGGCTCATTGGTACCCACATATATAACAACATTTTAATCGAAAGTCAACCTTATAACTTAATAATAGTAGTATATAGTATGTTTGCAGTCATTGAGGTGTTAATTGTCTCTTTCACTTGCAGTTGAACACAGAACAAGACAAAGAGGTGAAAGTGGCAGTCGAAGAGGAGTTGGCAGAACCCGAACTCCTGGATCCTAATGTCGTTCACGAGCTAGCCAGCAAGGGTGATGATGAGGCGTTGACTGTTTTATTGAAGGTACGTGGACAATTTGTGTTTATACAAATATCTCTATTGATGTGCCCTTTAGTGTAATCTTTATATGATAACCCATATAGACAGACTTCTCTAATGGTAGTGAAGTCGGCTTTTATAACGAGGGTTCCTAGTTCGATTCCTGGGCAGTACGAACATTTGTGTGCATGAATACGTTATATTTATTTGAATAAAAACCTTAGTAACAAAATTAACAATTATTGAAAATGTAAATACTAAATGAAATATATTATTTAACAAAATCGAAAAGTACGTCTGACCGAGGCAGGGTTCCCAAAACACTGGCAGCATCCCCGCGCTGAATAGCAATGCTTATATATGCTTGAATATGTGTGTATTGGTCTGGGTGTTTCTGTGTATCATCATCAGCTCATTACACGTTCCCACAAAGGATCAGGAGTCTACCCGTGGCGGGTGTATATGCCTTAGTCGTCCACGCGGGCCCAGTGCGGATTGGACGACTTCACGCAAAACCTTTGAATCTCTTCGCTTCATTAGAATTGAGTTTAACAAAGTATTAGGAAATCCATAACTATGCTGTGAACGTTTGCAGCTTAAATTTGCAGCAAGGACGAGAGGTTTTCAGTTTGACCTGTTAGTATTTATATATGTTCGTCCGCGATTATCTCGCGTTTGAACGAACCGATTACGATGTCGTTTTCATACAAGTATTTTTTACATTCACGAGAAGCTTTTAGTTGTCTAATACCACTGAACACGTCTGTTTGTAATGGTCTGGGTCTTTTCTATGTATAATAGGTATGTATTTTAAAAGAAATATAAGTATGTTTATCCGCTGTTTAGTACCCATAATACAGGCTTCACGCTTAACTTGGGGCTGGATGGCGCTGTGTGAATGTCAGTGGATATTAATTTATATAATCCGTCACCGCAGAGGTACCCAGAGGTGGTGAACGTGACGGACGCGTCGGGCGGTACGGCCCTACACTTGTGCGCTCGTGGCGGCCGCCCTAGCACGGCTACGGTGCTGCTGAGGGCGGGCGCCAAGCCCGACGCGGCCGACGCGGACGGCTGGAGCCCTTTACGGGCGGCCGCCTGGGCGGGACATACCGAGGTGGGTTGCACACCAACACGGACCACTCTATTCAACCTATCGCACTCCACTGCTGGACATAGGTCTCCCCCATTTGCGCAAGATATCCCGCTCCTCCGCTTTTCTCATCCAGCCTCCACTAGCGACCGGGCGGTCAAGCAAGTCGTCGGTCCATCGGGCCGGAGGGCGTCCTACGCTACGCTTGCCGAGACGCGGTCTCCACTCCAGAACTCGTCTGCTCCAACGGACCGAGGTTCTGTGACATACGTGACCAGCCCACTGCCACTTCAACTTGCTGATCCGGCGGGCTATGTCGGTAACTTTAGTTCTCTTACGGATTAAATAATTTCTGATCTTATCCTTAAGAGAGACACCAAGCATAGCTCGCTCTATTGCGCGTTGAGTGACTTTGAACTTGTGAACCAATCCCGCAGTCAGTGTCCAGAATGCTATTATGTTGTCTCTTTTATAATGTACAGGAACGTCGAGATGCTCACCAGATGGTAAGTGATGTGAAAACGAAAAGTGTTTATTCAGTTTAGGTCCTTACAGAACACTTATGAATGTCAAATGAAGCTACCAGTGGTTTGAACGGTAGTTTTCCTACTGAGAAGAATCCAGCAAGAAACTGAAATAGTAGCTACACTGTAATAAAACAAAGGTTTTTTACGAATCTCATATCATTGATACAAAAGAATTATATAAGCAACTCTAGTCACAATTTTTTTGAATGACAGAAGCAGTGAGCGCATTCTCCTGATCAACGCCGCACTGACGCCCGTTCACCCGTATACAACAATGTTAAAAGTCACTTATACCGTAAATTTCAACTAACTACAGTGCCCTCATCCGAAACATCAAAATGCCATTAACACATCGTGTTTCCCGGCGTATAATTCCGCAACTGGGTGGGTAACCGACCAGATACTTAATCCCTCGTAATAGTACCGAGTCACTATTTCTATGTACATTCGAGTCAGCTCATGCTTTATATTTGTTTTGATGACCATTGCATGCAATGGGTTCGATCCCCGGGCAGTACTTCAGAAGAAATATTCGCATCACCACAACAAAAGAACGGCGAAGACAGACACATTTATTATATGAAATACATTTCTCATTCATGGTTGGTGCGCTAATTGTAGACTCGCCCTCTTACCGGGAGGGCATAAGAGTCCAATATCCCGACAAAAAACCAGTTTTTCGAATGTTAAAATATAAATGTACGTTATCAGATCTCTAACGGGTGAAGGAAAATATCTGAGGAAACCTTCATGCAACGCCTGCGAACGAGATTCCAAAGTTGTACTTTGAGTCGTCAAATCCGCAACGGCACCGCGTGGACACTAAGGCCTTACTCACTTTATACGGCCAGTCACGTGCCCCCTTCTGGTGCGCGTTTAAAATGAGCTGAGTTCAATGGTCGTAGGAGGTAAGGGAACGGTAGATGCACACAACTCATCCGACTACATTAGATTTGATATCTTTGTCATATGGGCAAATTGTATCGCTGCGCCTTGGCAACATTCTTAGCGTCAGAAATCATGTCATGTTTTTTTTATAAGTTATTGTAAACTAAATTTGTCTTAATATCTCAACAGGATGTTAGCTGTCACAGGGTGTGGGAAGTTTTGCTGGAACATTCTGGTGAGTGCGACTGTTGACTTTGTGAACGACTGACAATTCGAACTGCCTTAAGGTACGCATAACATCATTAATGAAAAGCTTTACCATACTATTTCTCTCATTCTATATCATCACTAAAAGTACCATTAATAATATGATAATAATAAATATCTACTACATTCACACAAAGGGCCCATTTGTAGCCCGCAAAGTTAAGCTTGAAGCCTGTTTTATATGAAAGATATTGTTCTAAACACGGATAAACATACTTATATATTTTTTGTATATGTTACAATACATATACAAGAATTACACCCGGACCATGTACAACACCATGTTCATGACATAAATGTTTGTATTGACCGCGGGATCGAACCGGAACCCTTGGTGTTGCGGCGAGCCTCTCAACGCATCACCAAACAGGCTCAAAAAGTAAATCCTTTATACGACTAGATGGTAGACTCTGTACTGAGTCGGCTACTAGATCGACTCAGTAACCGACTGTACCACCGTTGCCAGTATCGTCGGGAAGGATCAAGAGCATGAGCGTTTCTGTATTTATACACACAAAACAAAATGCAAGGTAGCGTGATAGGTGCCAATTAACCGCGTGTGACTTGTTCAAGCTGCACTTTAATTGGTGAGAGACCATGAATACAAAGGTAATCATAGTCTCTATCAAACTCCTCGATCTCCTCACTGTCCAGAACGGCGCCATCGATCAGCAACATCGATGCGGATAATACTGTCTTATCAGTGTTTATGGTTCTCAACCAAGCCGCCCTGCACTAGAGCAGTCAACGAATCATTACCATCAGGTGAGCCCTCCCGTCCTGACCTTCTGTACACTATCTAATTCAAAGTCCAATCCAAAACATGTATTGCAAATGAGGCTACAAAACAACACTTATGAAACGTAAAAATATAACAAAATATAATAAAAAACGATATTAAAATACTAAGACTAAAAATTATGAAGTTTTGAGTTCTTAAAAAAATAAAAGCGTACTTTTCTATTGGTTAACACCTCGAGCGATGAAATACTAGTAACTCAGATTTAGCTCTGACAATAAAACGAACTAATTACGTCAAAAAATACATTTAAATAAATATACAAATTGATCAAAAAACTAAAAAGTATCCAAAATAGCATAATATTTAAAGCACTAAAATAAAATTTTAAGATCACTTGCAGAGATAAGCTGCTTTGAGACGTATATTGTGCCATCGTTGAGAAACACAATATTCAAACCAATAGTTCAATGATAGATTATTTTTTCTAATATTGACACTGGGGAAACGAGGCGTGAACCCAGGTAGCTCCGTAGCGTAGCAGTTAGCCACTTGCAAGTACCAATGATTCCTCGATATCGATCATGAAAATTACTTCTCCCACGAAATATCGTTG
>PQWD01000548.1:9406-41250 GCA_019425675.1 Leucinodes orbonalis
ACAGCAACATCTAACGCTATTTTCAGCAGGTTTGTTTTATTGTAGTAAACAACGAATAAATATATCTTAACATTTTTAAAATACACACATATTATTATACTTGGAATAATCCAGACCAGAAAAATAGAAACAGACGTATGGACGCACACAAAGTTTGTATTGCACGAGAATCGAACCAGGACCCATTGGTTAAGTAGCCGACATTTAAACAATTACATAACATGGGTCAAGATATAACTAGCTTTGTAATCTCTCTCTTTAACCAGGTGCACTGCACTGCTGAATATAGGTCACCCCCATTATGTCTTAGATAACCTGATCCTCCGCTTTCCTCATCCAGTTTCCTAGCATAACCATACTCAAATCATCGAGCCGGAGTGCGCCCTACTTTATTGCGTTGCCAAGACACAGACACTAGCTTAGTTGTAAAAATTACTCATTTAGTTAAATTATTATCTACTAATATCTACATATGATACAAAATCATATATAAAATCATATATCTCAATAATATAAATGACGATTATTTAGTCCCTTTTGAAATAATTTAATTTACTAATGTGTGTATCCAAAAATCAATCATCAATGCTTATCTTCAGATATATCCATCGTTGTAATCACTACTGTTGCGAATTCGTCCAAATATGGCGGGCTGAAGATGCCCTGCGCATTGCGGTATCGGTATCGTTCGAAAGTACTAATTGAGGTGCGGGTTTGTCGACCGGGCCGTATTTCAGGTGCGTCCAAGAAGCAATTTGTCGATTTATGGCCTATACAAATAATATATAAGTATGAATATTATAACGCATTCTTGGATTATTCATTCTGGGCTTGTCTAGCAGAGCACGATATCATCCCGTGAAATAAGATGCTATACACTTTTGTTTCAGGATGAGGGAACGGTAGCTAGTGATATTACCGGGTAATAAGAGTCCTAACAGTATGTATAAAGTTGGGTCCTAACATCTGTGTCTCGGTGACGGGCGCAGTGCGGGCGCATGATGGAGAATTATAACTGATTATCAATGTTGGTCTCTTCAATGCGCTGAAATGGTCACGTATCACTTGCATGAGCGTAGCGATACAAGCTTCACGCTAACTTGGGCTAGATGGCGTTTTGTGAATGTCAGTGGATATTCATATATTATTTTATGTAAGTAAGGAAGAGTCATAGCACACCCAGAATGTCAAATGCCCTAACAAGTGCACGTGTTATTTAGGGTGAGATTTAACACTTCACTATCTAAATGACAACACTGAGAGCTTTATAGCCGCCTCAACTTTTACGTGCCATTGGAATCTTTTTCAGAGTTTATACTTAAGGCCAATATTTTTAAACAAGATCACAGTGGCTGATATTTATTTTTGTAATATCTAACAAAACAAGTATTTTCTTTTGCAAATGTGATGATTAATATATTTCATGTTTTCTAATCCATACTAATATAATAATGTGAAAGTATCTCTGTCTGTCTTCTGTTTGTTACGTTTCATGCCTAAACGGCTGAACGATTTATCAAACTTGGTATGTTGATAGCAGTAACTAGAATAGGTTTTAGGCTACTTTTTGTCCCGTTTTCACCCCCACTCCCTAAAATGGGGGTTGGAAGTTTGTATGGAATCCAATTTTGTAGTACGACGCTGAAATTTGGTATGCGGATATGTCGAAACGAAAAAATATGGCATATATTTTTTTTCTAAATTACCCCCAACCTTCAAATAGGAGGAAGTATCATATCCGATTTTTCGTAGTTTTTAGGTAGATTTTATTGAAACTTGGTATGTTGATAGTAGGTAACCTAGAATAGGTTTTAAGCTACTTTTTGTCCCGTTTTCACCCCCCACTTCCTAAAATGGGGGTGAAAGTTTGTATGGAACATTCCGCAATTTTTGTAGTAGACGCTGAAATTGGTATGCGGACTATTTGTCAGAAACGAAAAATATGGTATATTTTTTTTTCAAAAATCCACCCCAAACCCTTCAAATAGGGGAGGAAGTATCATATACAATTTTTCGCAGTTTTAAGGTAGATTTTATTGAAACTTTGTATGTTGATAGAAAGTAACCTAGAATAGGTTTTAGGATACGTTATGTCCCGTTTTCACCCCCCACTTCCCTAAAATGGGGGTTGGAAGTTTGTATGGAACATTCCGCAATTTTTGTAGTACGACGCTGAAATTTGGTATACGGACTATTTGTATATATATCCACAAAATTGACCCGAAAAGCTTTTAAATTGTGGAAATTATCCGTTTTTGGAAATAGACTCCAAAACTTTTAAACTTGGACGGGGGATTCCTATGTATAGTGAAATATATGTATACATAATTATCTTTATAAGTTTAAACAGTTTACAAGGTAGAAAGCTAAAAATAAGTATGATGGCTATTTGTCATGAACAATAAATCCTGCATATTGAAGTTTTTGCAAACCGGCCCTTAAAGCCTTAAATAAGAAAAAGAAGAAGCAGTGTTGCAGTGTTGAGATTGTTCTGTTTTTCGTTACCAAGTGGATATCTCCACTTTTCTGGTAACGAAAACAGAATCATTTTGTCATCCCGAATTTAACGCGGGCGAAGCCGCGGGCAAAAGCTAGTTACTTATATTAATAAAGCAAATAATGACCCCATAACAAGTAAATTAAAAATTTTATTTTTTATGTTTTTATTTTTTACCTTTTTATTTTAAATATTTATACATATTTTAGTAGTATTTATGTCTTAACTTTTAAATAGGGGCTTGATTTGAATCTATACAGCTCGGTTCATCTATATGTGATATTATAAAATGACAAATTCGGATCATAAAAAGTATTTTTTTGTCGTTTGATAATAAAGTTACCGCGCAATCCAAGACGTCAGGTCACTAGTATTTTATACTATGTGGTAATAATCAGCATTTTTATTTAGTCGACAACACCACAACTTCCACTTAAGCGAGTGCAAATTATATCTTGCTCGCATTTTATTGCTTTAAAGTTTACGAGTGCACAAATAAAGTGTTAAGATTAAGATAATGCCTTTATTTAGTGCACTTCAATGGGGAAACTTGTTTAAACAATGTAATTTATGAAGTTCAAACGCGCCGGAGCGTCGGTGTTTTCTGATAACGCATGTACTTACATAATGGGTTGATGGTGAGCTATTTATAAAAGCTTTTTATACCGAATAAGGTTTTAGAGCATTGGTAAAAGAACTTCCGTGGATTTTTTAAAAAAAACCGCATTGTTAAATTTCTTATATAAGCAAATAGTAATAATAGGTAAGTCTGCGTCGATGGCTCAATGTGTGGACTGTTGCCCTCTACTGGGAGGCTGAAGTTCAAATACCGCCACGTACCAATGTGTTTTCGATTT
Organism: Leucinodes orbonalis; assembly: GCA_019425675.1. Taxonomy (NCBI): domain Eukaryota; kingdom Metazoa; phylum Arthropoda; class Insecta; order Lepidoptera; family Crambidae; genus Leucinodes; species Leucinodes orbonalis. The sequence goes on from PQWD01000548.1 coordinate 12,761, forward strand.
TTCGAAAAATATATGAAAGTTTTCCGATGCTCTTATGGTGAAGGAAAACATCGTGACCAAACCTGCACACGCCTACGAAGAGATTCAAAGGTTGTGCGTGAACCGGCACTGGGCCCACGTGGACGACTAAGGCCTGATCACCCTATACGGTGAGGCTCGTGCCCCTCGGTGGGGACGTTTAATGAGCTGATGATGATGATAATGGTATGTGATAATCAAACAGTTAAGTTAAATTTATGTACATAAGCTGGTGAGGTTTCTATTTATCTTCTTTTTAACTTATTTCAATCCAACAATATTATAACTTTTTTGCTATTGTTTTTTTCCTCGCCGCACCATTTTGCTCTCTGTCAATTACAAATACAAATACCTCTCGGCATTAAGTTCACCTTTGTACATTTTATATATGTAGTGCGCAATAAAGTTTAAATAAATTTATTTGTAGACATAGATATTTATACTTTGCTTCATATAGACGCAAAATATTAAATCTTCATACATCAAGCCTCCACAAGCAGCGGTTTTCATGCGTCATTTCATCGGATTGCACCCTACGATACGATTGTCAATATTTCGGTTTTAATTATAATAATGCCGCCATGATTTTGACACGTTGACACTTTGCTTGGATAACGATTTAAGGAATACTAAGTATTAGTAGATTTTGGATTTAATATTAAACTAAATTTTATACAATATTTGTCAGTTACTGTTTTGCTAACCCCATATTAAATCGTCATGGAAACACATACATATAATTAAACAATCGTTCCTTATTATCCTAATTTGTCATATATATTTTGAATGTTCGTTAAAATAGCAGTAGTAATGCTCAAGTATTCCATATAGTACAACTTTATTATGTCTCTCGGAGGCACCCTGTAAGGGGTTGTAAAGCGTTTTAAGAAATCAAACACGAAGTTAAATTTAATGTAGTTCTATTCTATTCAACTTATCGCAGCCCACTGCTGGAAATAGGTCTTCCCATTTTGTGCCAGATATCCCGGTCCTCCGCTTTTCTCATCCAGCCTCCACCAGCGATTTAATGAAGTATTTACAGGATATAATTCATTAAATTACTTTACCAATTCATACCTCGACCTATCCAAATTTGTTATTAGTATTTCTATGATCTTACAACAAATAATCAACATAAACTGCAAGGCGGTGTCAAAAGGGACGTCTTCAATAATTAAGTGCACAATTATAATTAACCAGATGCTAAAGGTTGATTTAGAAACAAAAGCGTTCTGTTAATGAGCCGTTATAATTAATGGGGTGCGCGTAACCCGCCGATGCGGAGATAGCTCGGTTTGTACCGCTTAGGTCTAGCTACTGTAAGGCCGTACCTGCACTTTACAGCACGTGTACACTGATTTTTCTATTTCATAGTTTGTTTTATTTTGTCTAAGACGTGTTTGTAATTAAATAAATAACAATGGATTCTTGTTAATCATTTCTTTTAATTTATAGAGTAAATGAGGAAGTCAGTTCGTCACCTAGAGGTGAGTTATACATATGACCATGACAGAAGTCGTGTTGGTAGCAAATAACCGTGTACGTCAACACTGCCCTACGAGTTTTATTAGCCGGTTATTTCATTGTAAGGATCTTCCATTGATTTAGACAAATTTGTACACTTGGTTGTATGTAACGCTGTAGGAAATTAAATTTATCATGCAGTTGGTAATGTGGCTTTTGTTAGAGATGTTAACTGTCTACTACTACGTGTTTCTCCCATCTATCATACTTTTAAAAGCAGCATTTGAACGGAATCGCCTGATTACCAGTTTTTCGTCCTCTGTTATTATGACTGCGAGCAGCAATCTTAACTTAACGTTCAGACCACTCATACGCTCCGGTGGCAGATAAAATTTGTTGTATTTATTTATTCATTTCTAATTTGAATTTACGTTTTTTTTTGTACATCAAAGTTTTATTAAGTTTAAAATTGGCAAATAAAATTGTGAAATCTTTAAAGAGAGCAAGGATCTCTTACTTCAAGTATATATTTAATATACTTTAAACGATAACCTCAATTTGTAAACAGATCTGTTTAAAACTCTTCTCGAATGAACTATTTTATATTTATTTGTATTTGAATCGTATAGTGTGAGGAGGGCACTATAATCGCGTGCGGTACAGTCGGCGAGGGCAACAAATAAATCGGATGTTCCCATATAGAGCTGCGAATTAATTTGCTCCACAGTGGCTGCGGCGTGTTGGACATTAGTCCTTTATTGTAGATTCGCGGGCCGAGTATTTGTAATTTAATTAAGAGTATACGTAAAACATTTTTGTTTAATTAAGGTCAATTGATAAAGTGTTATGTATAAGCTATCGCAGTCCACTAAGGGACAAAGATCTCTACTATTCTGCCCAGATTTCCTGGTCATTCATTTTTATTGTCCAGCTTCCACTAGCATCTTTTTGGTAGCATTTAGTTAATCGTGCCGAACGGCTTCCTACGCTAAGTTTGCCAAGACTCGGTCTCCACTTTGGAACTTGTCTTCACCACCACTTTAACTTGCTGATCCGGCAAACAATCGGCACCACGTTGGCCCAATGCGGATTAGTGGGTATTAACGATGACCATTCTAAGATTGTAGACGAGTCTGACAGCTTAACGTGCTCTCCAAAGCGAGGTGGATTGCTTGCTTGTTTCTACAACCCACCCTCCAGGATTGAAACACTTCACTAGCAAATAAAACCACTGCAGTGTGGACTATCGCGGAATGTTAATACAAGTAAGTAATGTAATGTTCGATGAGTAAATATTGTTCTTCCTTTCTATTGTTTGGCAAATGAGTATGACACAAATGACATCGGTTAACATATTCACAAACTATCCATTAAAGTTCGTGTACACTGTGGCGCACGCACCGTTGCATCAAGACCCATATTACTCTAGATAGTGAAGGGCTAAAGTATCGACAACCTGTCGATGAATATCAGACACCTAAAAGATTTTGATCCAAAAGTTTTCCTTCTTCGAATCTAAGTATTTTGTCAAGCATTGTCAAACCGGTTCTTAAATAAATGAAAGCAATATTTTTAAAAGTATGTTGTTTTGAAATAATACCGTATTTTACTATTCTAAATATTCTGCAATATATCCATTAGAAATATTTAATTCGTAGCTTCACAAAAACGAATACATTATCTTTAAATATTGATATTAAGGTGCTGCCTATGAGGACTGCAATAAAAGTGATCTGTTCTTAAACTTGATGAAATTTTCTAAATGATGATGATGTTCTTAAACTTATTGTATTAGACGATTCCATAAATGGTACATGGTCGATGCTTTTGTAATTTGAAGCAAGAGTGGTCAATTGGTTTTGATATGCGACTTATATACATTTTTTTGCAATTAAACAGATATATTTAGAAACAACCAGACTAATGTAAATAAACATATTCATGTACATTAACGTATGTACTGCTCAAGGATCAAAAGTAATTTCTGCTGTAACAGACTATCTGAACTATTATAAATGTATAGTTAACAGATATACGTACGTAATATAAGATTGCTATTCAAATTTATTAATAGCTAGTACAGATCATAATAGAAAGAAAGAAAAAACCCTTTATTGTATCAAAACATTATATACATCAGATGTGGCAAAATAACAAACAACATAACAGCACAAAATTGAAATATACAATTACACACGATAAATTGATGTCCCTTGCCATTTTAGAACAGATCAAAATACTACGAACACCAGTGAATTACATAACAGCTAACATTATCGATATTTGAACAACACTAACCTAGCTCTCAAGCATTCGAGTCTGCAAAGCAAATGTTAGCTTTGAAAGCGAAAGAGCTGTTTGTGTCTCTGCACACTATTTGCTCAACCTCAAAATACAGTTCGCCGAATTATATACAAATATTATAGTTGAGCGCGTTATGTGTTATGAATTATAAATTAATGTTCTTGCAATGTAACTAAAATTCAATTTATGAAAATGTTAATGTTAAAAAAAAGAAACATTTTGTGAAACACAAATAGTGGCAATTGCCATCTTAGGTGTATTTGTTGAATCACGACGATTAGGACATGAATATAGGATGATACATAATTGAATAATGTATAAATGCTAGGGCAGGGGAATCAGTTATGATTGAGGACACAGATAATCTTATGGACGGTCTTACTTAGATAAAAAACTTACTTACTCAAGTAAAATATGTAGTTATAAATAAAAAAAACAAATTTATATGTTACAGTTATTCCAAAAAAATTACGTGGAATTCAATCAATCAGAAACTGATTAGATCACCCAATTCTGAAAAGTATTTATCTTTATTACAGACTAAACGTGTTAACTGTGATCGTATTAAGTCTATAATAAGAATTTCACAGATTTGTTGATGGGAATAAACTGCCTTCTTCCGTTTACAACAGTAACACCATATGAAATAATAATAATAAAAGAATGAATAATGCTTAACTTTTATATGAACCGCGCATTTTGCAAGCGCACGACGTGCTAGTAAAATAACACAACTGGACGTTGAAAAAAAGAAGATAATTTTATCGATGTCAGAGGATATAAAAATAAAGCAAACTGAAAGCTTTAAAAATTTAAATACAATGCCGGGCTCGACCGAGAAAAGTCAAATATTTTATCAAACCAAATGCTTTCTCTCACGGATAAATAAACATGTTGGACGAAACGATACAGCGCAGTTGAATAAACTTTGTTTTAGTTTTCCAGAAATGTGAACATTTAATTTTAATAAATTATTCTCAACCATTGTTTTAATTTGGATCGGCTGGTTGAAGTTGCAATGGACTGCCACTGTTGCAGAATCCAGTTAGAGAGACAAGTTCTGGAGTGGAGACCGCGTTTTGGTAAGCGTAGTACGCACTCTGACCCCTAGTAAACGATTCGTTGCTTTATCAGAGTTGTAATTGTCCATGGGTAACTGAATGTCAGGTTAACCGTCTACTCATTTACCTACATGTACTTATATCTGTTTAACTAAACAGAAATAAATATCCACTGACTTTCACACAACGCCATCTATTCCCGTGTTAAGCGTGAAACTTGAATCCGGGTACACAATAACTGATAAACATAGTTACATCCTTTTTTTCGTAAATATATACATATTATACAAAACACCAAGACTAATACAAACCGGCATGTTCATGCACATAAAAGTGCTGCCCGGGGATTGAATGTGATCCGGACCTTTGGTGAGCCTACGTCTCAACCGTTACACCAAATGGGTTGTCAATAAATTACCCATCTGATGTTGTTGGTAAATGGCTATCAATACCTATATATCAGTGATACCAAAGCCTATGTATACTGTATTCAATCAGTTAAGGCACCATGGCGTTTAGGTCGAAATCGTGTTGTACGGTGACGATTTGCCGAGATTCCGTGCTCTGATATTTTTTATTGGGTTTCAATTTGAATTTTATGGTTCAGATTTACTTTTCGTGCACTCGCTATATTTCGCGCTGATAAAATTCTTACTCACTAGGGCTGTCAGTTTAGGCGTAAAATACTATGCTTTGAAAGCACTCATTTTTTTTAAATGTTTAAAAAATTTTATGTTCAGGTGAAATTTTGAAACTCAATTTTGAAGAATTGATAACCACTGCATATATAATTTGGTCCAATGAGAAAATTATCTACACAAATAAATACTAAATAGATGAAAATAACACTAAGCACAATTTTTGTGTCGTCTTGTTTTGAATTTTAACTTAGGAAAAGATGGACCATTTTCGTCGGGTTACACTAGCAATACCTTGTTTTAAGGAGTAAGTGAGTTTTTTTTTAATTTCTACGCGGAAAAAGTTGCGAGTAAACCCTGTTTTACATAAATAACGATTTCTTTCAATGACAAAATATTTTTCTTAAAGTAACATGTTGACTAAATGTACAACCCTAGCCCCTGTTATTTAGGGGCACCGCTCAGGGGTATCAGATGTAAATATTCACCCAGTACTTGGTATTCTTTTCGGGAAACAATATGGTGACAATGTTAATACTAATCTGGAATCCGATACGTGCTCCGAAATATTTTTCAAGTTTTGTGTACGATAATATTGTAAATATTATATACGGTTTTACATTATTTTCTCATTGGCTGAGCCATTTTTCTCCTCATCTTTTCAATCCAGATCCCAGCAAGCTTCTTCTTCTTTCTTTCAACTTTTAAATAGGTTAACCATGGTTTAAATATGGTATAGAAATAACATAAACATTTTAATTAAAAGTGTCAAAGTAACATATAACACCACGACAAGCAAGCTATATTATTGTTTTTTTTATGCACGCGTGTTACGTTTTTCCTTTTCTTTATCCACTTAGAATCTGGTAAACGATTTTTTGTGTTTAAATATTGAATTTTCTTTTTCGTTCTTTGTATTTTTAATTTGTTTTCTATTACATGTTATATTTTTTGTTTTAGTACATAAGTTAAATATTATACTTTGTTTTGAAAAAACATACACATTATACATATAATATACCTAGACCAATACAAACAGACTTGGTGTATCAGAATTGTCTCAACCATTACTACAAATGAACAAAATTCTGCCAGACAGGCGACGTCTCTATATTTCACTGTGTTGGCAATTTGAGACCTTTTTTGGTGATCGTCGGAAACACCTACAAAAATACCTAAAACATTGGTTTATTTTGTTATGAGAATTCTAATCGTTGCTCGGCTGCGGCTGAATCGACATTAGTGAAATATTTATGTTTATCGTTTATCTCGATAAAGAAGTATCGATTACATGCGATGTACGACCAATGATTGCGGGATCGATTAATTTTAATCAGAACATGTTGTGATATCGTTAACCTGTCAACGGAATGAGATTTTTGCAAAAAATGATAGCGGCGCACGCGGATATGATGTATGGTCGGAGTGAAAGTTTTCAGTTAATTGATTTTTGGAGTATAACGAACAATGTCGGACGTTATTTGGAAAGGGTGATCACGAAAATGAAAAAAAACTCAAATTTAAAAAGTTGATTTCAATACAATTTCCTAATTATTTTTGAAATGAAATGATTTCATTTCTCTATTCAACCTATCGCAGTCCAGTGCTGGACATAGATAAAATGGGGGTATTTGGCGTCAGATCTCGGTCCTCCGCTTTTCTCATTCAGCCTCCACCAGCGACCTTGATACGCCAGACCATGACAGCGGCATTAAAGGAGACAAACAACTGATAGACAGTTATTATTACGACTCAGTATCGAGTCTACCACCTAGTAAAACCTTTCGCAAGTCGTCGGTCCATCGGTCCGGACATCCTACGCTACGCTTACCAAGACGCGGTCTCCACTGCAGAACTCGTCTGCTCCCTCTTCCTATATTAATATTCCACTTTTTCCTATGGCGTATGCTATTTGGTTGACAATTTATACTCGGTATACAGCATTTTTGGTAAACAATGATTTCCATAACACATTTAATAGTCGATTGATCATGTACGAGTATACACCGGGACACCTTAGCATTAATGCATTTATGAATTCAATTTTCACCGCGGATCAAAATGATAAAACCTTTTAAGTTTCATTGTGAATTAATAAAAGAAACTGACATTGGTGTCCAAACTTCAATACCAAAAAGTATAATAACTATAAAGGGGAATTTTATAGTTAAATCATCAGCTCATTAAACGTCCCCACCGAGGGGCACGAGCCTTCCGTATAGGGTGATTAGGCCTTAGTCGCCACGCGGGCCCTTTGCGGGTTGGACGACTTCACACACAACCTTCGAATCTCTTCGCAGGCGTGCATGAATGATTCCACACGATGTTTTCCTTCACCGTAAGAGCGTCGGATAACGTACCTATATTTTCGAAAATTCATAAACACATTGCTATGTGTCGGGATTTCAACCTCAGCCCTCCCTCAGGAAGGCGACAGTCCACACCATTGAGCCACCGACGCTCTTGAGCCACCGACGCTTTATAAAGGGGAACTCAATACCTAAATAATTATAGTTGAAGCCATAATCATACCTTCAATTCAATTTTCCTAAATAGCAGGGGAAGTCCTGCTTAATGTAAAATTAAACTGTGAAAAACTACTTTTAGATTTACAAATCATCATAAATGCAAAACCTAGGATATGTATAATTTTGGGAACTTTTATTATTTTATTTATAAACAACACACCACACATATGCAATTATTATGGTATTATTAACTTTAATTGGCATTGTTTGTAACTTTAGATTTTTTAAGGAACGTATCACCTCAAATTGCGGAGGTTGACATTAGTGACTGTAACACAGTTCTTGTAATTAATAGGAGCATTATCGAACACCGCATTGTTTCTGTTAAATTTAATGAATACCAATAAATACTTTTTATTATTATTAAAAAAAATATCTACGAGTAGGTGAGTACTTAAAAATAGCATAACTTTTGTTAACTCATATCAGGACAAAAAATAGTTGAAAAAATAAAAATACATAAATTTCATTTTATTTTACAGATTGAGAACCAAATGATCTGCAGATGATATGCATTTACACGAAATTAAGAAGGATTTAACGAAATACGATTTAATAACAAGCTGCGGTTGCAATGAGCCTCCCGAATCGGAATATAAAGTGGGTGGCTGGCATTTAACATGCAAATACACGCCTTTAGATAAAGCAATATGTCACCATTATCAATTGAACCCTCAGAATTGCTTAAGTGAAAAATGGTTATCCTTGTTTAATTATATAAATTACTTGCTGTTGTGTGCGTCATCGTCCCAGTGGAGTAGTTCTTTGGGCTTACGCTTACTTTGAATAATGATGTAAAAAAGTATGGATTCGATATATGCTCCCAAAATAATCGAAAAAAGTCCGAATGCAGTGACAGCACACATACACATATTTTGAATGAGCGTACATTTACCTAAACAAAAGAGTACAAACACTTCGGCGGTTCGTTTTTGAGGCACGGATGGCGTATCTACCTTCATATATACAGAATATCATTGACTTTGACCCGCTAATTCGTTTATATAGGTGACTGAAACTGTGACTAAAGATATTCATTCAAATTGAATGATAAACAGAGAAATTTTGTTTTAAAATATAATACTTGTGATGAATAATGTATAATGTGTTTATTTGGATCAAGATTAATAACTTTTTCAGAAAACCCCTTCGCAAATGATATATTATTTTAGAACAAATTTGGTTAGTAAAAAAATAAGTTTTAGTGCGCTAACACGAAAAACACATATGTTGTACTGTTTTTAAATTTTAAAGGCAAACCATTTACGTAGCGCACGCAGCGGTAGCTCTTAGAAGAAAAAAAAACATATTTAAACATTCTTCCTTTCTGCTCCGCTCCAATTGTTGTTTGATTGATGATGTACAGCCGACCTCGATAAATAACAATTTTCAGGGTTAAATAACACTGAAAAATTGTGCACTCATTCGTTTTGTTGTATCGTTTATTTGTAACACCATAAAACATTAAATTCTTCTACAACAATAACCATTTTAACTATTATCATGAAAGTTGTTGGTACAACACTGAGTGTTCTGGTGAACATCATATTAATATTTGGATTGAAAAGCGTCACGATATCGAGTAAATTAGTAGAATTCATGTCCTGCATGATCAAAGCAAAGTGCGCCAATGAAATACATCAAAGTCGATATAGAATAAATTGCCCTGGAAGCAGTTACAAATTGTACATTTCTTTTTATTCCTGCCCTCAGCCGGGACGGATAGACGCGTTGACATCTCCCTAATTAATGACCAGGCAAACGACGCCGCGTTGCGATCAAATGAAAACCAATGCAAAAAGTGCACTATGGTACATTTTTATGTCGCCCATCCATTGGGATGAGTCTATGGGTGCCAGTGGTTAGTTCATTTATTAATGTGTGGTGTGTGTTTTCCATATTAAGCTTATATATATAATTCATCATCATCATCATTACAGCCTGATTATGTCCACTGCTGAACGAAGGCCTCTCCTAATGATTTCCATGCGGACCGATCTATCTAGTCGGTCACCCTATTTCTCCTACGGATATCTTCGTTTCGGATTTTATCGCGTAGCGAGCCACCTAACATAGCCCTCTCAATAGCACGCTGAGCAACCTTGAGTCTATTCAAGAGGCCCTTAGTGAGCGACCACGTTTCGCTTCCGTATGTCATAACTGGCAACACACACTGGTCAAAGACCTTCGTCTTGAGACACTGAGGTATTTTGGACGAAAAGATCTGCCTTAACTTCCCGAACGCTGCCCATCCTAATTGGATTCGTGGAGAAACCTCCTTGTCGAAGTTGGACCCACCACCACACATTTGGACTACCTGTCCCAGGTACACATATTCGTCTACAACTTCGAGGACAGAACTTCCAACTGATATCGGTATAGGTACGACATGGGTATTAGACATGACTTTCGTCTTGTACATGTTCATTTTAAGACGCACCTGTTGAAAAGCTCTATCTAGTGATGCGAAGTCCTTTCCAATCGAGTAGCTTAAACATATCTTCCAACGCAACTGTGAACAGTTTCGGAGATATAACGTATATTATGCTTGGCGTTACTCTCTAGTCTTCTGTATAACCTGCCGCAGCGTATGTATGTGGTCTATGGTGTTGAAGCCTTTGCGTAACCCGGCTTGTTCGGGGGCTAGAAATCGTCAAACCTACGCGCGAGACGGTTCGTGATGACTCTGGAGAACAACTTGTAAATGTGGCTCAATAGCGTGATGAGGTCTATAATTCTTCAGCAAGGTTTTATCGCCTTTTTTGAAGAAAAGCACCACCACGCCATTGCTCCACGCCTCTGGTGTCGCATCGAATTAAAGAGCTTCTGAAGGGTCTTAAGCACTGGCGTGCCGCCTGCTTTCAAAAGTTCTGCGGTAATTCCGTCAGCCATCCTAATCTCGCTCAAGGTGACTTCCGGGATATCCTCAGATAAATGTCGGGTTAACTTAGCTCTCGGTTCTTCGGCTAAGCTTGATGCGGGAATATGTGTAGCGGTATATAACTCGCTGTATTACTTCTCAATCTCCCTCAAAATCTCTGGTTTGGATGAGACTTCATTTCCACTGTTGGTCTTTAGACTAGTCAGCTGGCTTTGCCCAACAGACATGTTCCTCGCAAACACCTTGGAACCTCTGTTCCGCTCGATCGCCACTTTAATACATTTTGTATTAAAGCGACGAATATCGCGTCGCAAGGAGCTGGATATACGTCTATTAAGCTGTCGGTATTGTGACGCGTCGTCTGAAGACTGCAGTTTCATCTGTCGTCTTGTCGCCATGAGATCGAGAGTCTGTTGAGAAAGTTTATTGGGTTTTCATTTGCGTTGTCCCGCTATATAATTGTGATATAATTATGATAAACAAAAATAATTATGACATAAGCCTCCAGATCTGAAAGCAACAGTCCACCAATGAGCCACCGACGCTAACAAAAATAATATTATGTCTTTAATTAAAGCAACCATATATATTTGTGTCACGGCTGATTAAAGATCTTCCTTAGATCATCATCATCTAATAAAAATGGGGTCAATTAATTATTTTATAAAACATATTTATTTACTCCATCTAGGATCCACAGAAAAACAGCGTGCCAGGACAAATGCTGATTGAAATCCTATGACATGAATGAAAACAAAAAAAAAGCTTAATTCAAATAAGTATTCGTTGTTTTCTTGAATCATGTTATTCATACCATTAAATAAATACCAAATTAATATTTACTACATTCATTCTTTCTAGTTATATTAAATGCCTCCAATTCATCCCTATGGCTCGGCGGCTGGTTTCGAACACCGACAGAAGCGCTCGTCGGCAAATAAGAGACAAATTAAACAAGTCTCAATAAAAAGATTGGTGCACCGCAACAGATGAAACATTCAGCTCACGGCGGCTTTGGACTTTGCCGCGCTGGGTCGGTACATTTTTACTATTGAATCCTTAAACGATGAAGGAAACTCGCGATTCTGCGATGCGGAATGGCGTACAATACGCGGAAACAGCTCGGTCGTTTGTGTGAGATGTATTGGTTNACACGCCTTTAGATAAAGCAATATGTCACCATTATCAATTGAACCCTCAGAATTGCTTAAGTGAAAAATGGTTATCCTTGTTTAATTATATAAATTACTTGCTGTTGTGTGCGACATCGTCCCAGTGGAGTAGTTTCTTTGGGCTTACGCTTACTTTGACTAATGATGGATTCGATATATGCTCCCAAAACAATCGAAAAAAGTCCGAATGCAGTGACAGCACACATACACATATTTTGAATGAGCGTACCTAAACAAAAGAGTACAAACTCTTCGGCGGTTCGTTTTTGAGGCACGGATGGCGTATCTACCTTCATATATACAGAATATCATTGACTTTGACCCGCTAATTCGTATTAATATGTGACTGAAACTGTGACTAAAGATATTCATTTACTTGTGATGAATAATGTATAATGTGTTTATTTGGATCAGGATTAATAGCTTTTTTCAGAAAACCCCTTCGCAAATGATATATTATTTTAGAACAAATTTGGTTAGTAAAAAAATAAGTTTTAGTGCGCTAAAACGAAAAACACATATGTTGTATTGTTTTTAAATTTTAAAGGCAAACCATTTACGAAGCGCACGCGGCGGTAGCTCTTAGAAGGAAAAAAAAACATATTTAAACATTCTTCCTTTCTGCTCCGCTCCAATTGTTGTTTGATTGATGATGTACAGCCGACCTCGATAAATAACAATTTTCAGGGTTAAATAACACTGAAAAATTGTGCACTCATTCGTTTTGTTGTATCGTTTAATTGTAACACCATAAATTAAATTCTTCTACAACAATAACCATTTTAACTATTATCATGAAAGTTGTTGGTACAACACTGAGTGTTCTGGAACATCATATTATATTTGGATTGAAAAGCGTCACGATATCGAGTAAATTAGTAGAATTCATGTCCTGCAGGATCAAAGCAAAGTGCGCCAATGAAATACATCAAAGTCGATATAGAATAAATTGCCCTGGAAGCAGTTACAAATTGTACATTTCTTTTTATTCCTGCCCTCAGCCGGGACGGATAGACGCGTTGACATCTCCCTAATTAATGACCAGGCAAACGACGCCGCGTTGCGATCAAATGAAAACCAATGCAAAAAGTGCACTATGGTACATTTTTATGTCGCCCATCCATTGGGATGAGTCTATGGGTGCAGTGGTTAGTTCATTTATTAATGTGTGGTGTGTGTTTTCCATATTAAGCTTATGATATAATTCATCATCATCATCATTATAGCCTAATTATGTCCACTGCTGAACGAAGGCCTCCCCTAATGATTTCCACGCGGACCGATCCTTTGCAGTTGACATCCATCTGCTACCCGTCACCTTAACCAGATCATCCGTCCATCTGGTTAGGGGTTGGCCTACGCTTCGCTTTTCATTACGTGGACGCCACTCGAGAACCTTTCCGCCCCATCGGCCATCGGTTTTACGCACTATGTGCCCTGCCACTGCCACTTCAACTTGCTAATCCTCTGGGCTATGTCGGTCACCCTAGTTCTCCTACGGATATCTTCGTTTCGGATTTTTCGTAGGGAGACACCTAACATAGCTCTTCTCAATAGCACGCTGAGCACCTTGAGTCTATTAAGAGGCCCTTAGTGAGCGACCACGTTTCGCTTCGAATGTCATAACTGCAACACACACTGGTCAAAGACCTTCCGTCTTGAGACACTGAGGTATTTTGGACGAAAAGATCTGCCTTAACTTCCGAATGCTGCCATCCTAATTGGATTCGTGAGAAACCTCCTTGTCGAAGTTGAACCTACCATTTGGACTACCTGTCCCAGGTACACATATTGTCTACAACTTCGAGGACAGAACTTCCAACTGATATCGGTATAGGTACGACATGGGTATTAGACATGACTTTCGGCTTGTCCATGTTCATTTTAAGACGCACCTGTTGAAAAGCACTATCTAGTGATGCCAAGTCCTTTCCAATTGATTAGCTTAAACATATCTTCCAACGCAACTGTGAACAGTTTCGGAGATATAACGTCTCACTCCTCGGTGCAATTGGATAGGTTGTGTAAGCTCTTCATGTACACGGACTGACATAGTAGCGCTCTCGTACAGACATCTCAACACTTCGATATAGCGAAAGTCAATATGGCACCGTTGGAGGGCCTGAAGCACAGCCCAAGTCTCGATCGAATCAAAGGCTTTCTCATAGTCCACAAACGCCAAGCATAATGGCCGGTTATACTCTCTAGTCTTCTGTATAACCTGCCGCAGCGTATGTATGTGGTCTATGGTGCTGAAGCCTTTGCGGAACCCGGCTTGTTTGGGGGGCTGGAAATCGTCAAACCTACGCGCGAGACGGTTCGTGATGACTTTGGAGAACAACTTGTAAATGTGGCTCAATAGCGTGATGGGTCTATAATTCTTCAGCAAGGTTTTATCGCCTTTTTTGAAGAAAAGTACCACCACGCCATTGCTTCACAATTAAAGAGCTTCTGAAGGGTCTTAAGCACTGGCGTGCCACCTGCTTTCAAAAGTTCTGCGGTAATTCCGTCTTCTCCGGGGGCCTCATTTTGCTTAAGTTGTTTCAGAGCCATCCTAATCTCGCTCAAGGTGACTTCCGGGATATCCTCAGATAAATGTCGGGTTAACTTAGCTCTCGGGTCTTCGGCTAAGCTTGATGCGGGAATATGTGTAGCGGTATATAACTCGCTGTATTACTTCTCAATCTCCCTCAAAATCTCTGGTTTGGATGAGACTTCATTCCTACTGTTGGTCTTTAGACTAGTCAGCTGGCTTTGCCCAACAGACATGTTCCTCGCAAACACCTTGGAACCTCTGTTCCGTTCGATCGCCTCTTTAATACATTTTGTATTAAAGTGACGAATATCGCGTCGCAAGGAGCTGGATATACGTCTATTAAGCTGCCGGTATTGTGACGCGTCGTCTGAAGACTGCAGTTTCATCTGTCGTCTTGTCGCCATGAAATCGAGAGTCTGTTGAGATAGTTTATTGGGACTTAATTTGCGTTGTCCCGCTATATAATTATAATAAATAAAAATAATTATGACATAAGCCTCCAGATCTGAAAGCAACAGTCCACCAATGAGCCACCGACGCTAACAAAAATAATATTTTGTCTTTAATTGAAGCAACCATATATATTTGTGTCACGGCTGATAAAAGATCTTCCTTAGATCATTATCATCTAATAAAAATGGGGTCAATTAATTATTTCATAAAGCACAAATATCTTTAACCTTAAAATTGGTTTCGTATTTATTTACTCCACCTAGGATCCACCGAAAAACAGCGTGCCAGGACAAATGCTGATTGAAATCCTATGACATGAATGAAAACAAAAAAAAACTTAATTCAAATAAGTATTCGTTGTTTTCTTGAATCATGTTATTCATACCATTAAATAAATACCAAATTAATATTTACTACATTCATTCTTTCTAGTTATATTAAATGCCTCCAATTCATCCCTATAGCTCGGCGGCTAGTCTCGAATACCGACAGAAGCGCTCGTCGGCAAATAAGAGACAAATTAAACAAGTCTCAATAAAAAGATTGGTGCACCGCAACAGATGAAACATTCAGCTCACGGCGGCTTTGGGCTTTGCCGCGCTGGGTCGGTACATTTTTACTATTGAAGCCTTAAACGATGAAGGAAACTCGCGATTCTGCGATGCGGAATGGCGTACAATACGCGGAAACAGCTCGGTCGGTTGTGTGAGATGTATTGGTTTTTTCGTTTATATTGCGTTTGACAGCAGTAAAATCCGTACCTAACTGTTAAAAGATCGAAGTATTGTGAGAATAATAAAAAACAGGAACAATTAAGGCCTGACCTAGGGCATGTCTTCTCGTCTGAGTGCTTTGGATCCATAGTTTTATTTAATGATTTATTTTCGAAGATTTATTGTTTCAAAGACACTATATTAAAGTACTATAAGAATATGATAAGAGTACAATACTAATTACTCTTATCTACAATATTAATTAATCTCCACATATTTGCAACTTATTTCAGTGATTTAAAATTTCTTATCGCAGTTTTCGCAAAAATAAAATCATCAAATTGGGTATTTATAAAGTACAATTATTTTTACATTTATTTCATTTTATAATAATAAATGAAAGGCAGATCGATTATCATTGTCAATATCGGTGAACAGTTTCATATTCAAAAGGATTAAATGAATTTTTCTTTAGTTAACAAAAAATGAACTAGTCACTACTTCAGGAATCTTTTATATTTAGTAGACTTGAAGTAACTTAATTTTAGTGTCCAAGTTTTATGGCTAGAGTATTATTAGTATTTTAAAGTTCTTACTGTACGCTTTACAGTTTCTAAATTGTAAAGGTGAACTAATATTGTAATGTATAAGAGAATTTTACATTGTATTTTTGTCTCATAACAACCCAGGCAATCGAAGCACTTAGTATTTTAATAGTTTTTTATTATATTTTTGTATATTTTTTGACGTTCATAAGTGCTTTTTGTAAGCCTAATTTGAAATAAATGTTTTTGACTTTGACTTTGACTTAGACATTGGCCGTATTTATCATTTCGATGACAGTGTGAAATTTCGTCAACACCTACCGTTCAATTTAACGAAAATTATATTTAATACCAAGGATGCGCCTTAATTGAATATACGCTTAAAACAAGCCGAGGTCCAAATATGCGCATTTTGATGAGGTAAAATGCTAAAATAAGTATTAATTTAAAATTTTAATTTTCACCAACGCAAAAAGTGTCCGGACAATATATTCAACACTTCATAACATAGTGGTTTCGGGAAACTGGCAACCGGGAAATGAGTTTTTTTTAATAATAATCTCCATAAATATTTATTCCGTGAAACCTTACGAAGAGATTCAAATGTTGTGCGTGCGACTACATGTCTGCCAATCCGTAATGGGCCTGCGTGGATGACTAAGGGCTATACACCCTGTTCAGGTAGACTTCATGCCCCTCGGTGTGGTCGTATAATGAGCTGATGTGATATGCTTTGAAAGTCACACTAAATCCGGATACTATCTTAGGATGGTAATCGCTAACACCCACGAATCCGCGGTGGGCCCGCGTGTTGGGTCACAGCCCTAACTCCCCCTTGGTGTGAACAGGCTTGTCTCTGCAGTGGAACCAGGCTGATGATAGCCGAGCATCCTTAACTTCAATTGAATGTTAACTCCAATTTACTTTTGAAATAAAATCAACGTTGCAATTAAAACCGTAGCAGCAAAGTAACAATACAATATACGAAACGTGTAATTAACTTCTGTTAATTCAAGTGTAAACAGTTGCATCTTTCAGGTTGTATTTAACACAATACACACCAAAACATTCAGAGGTCGTCCTCAATTCCGCAGTGGACAATTTATATCCTTTTGTACAGCATTAACATGTGAAACAGTGGATTTAAGATGTTTTTTGCTACGTCTTAATTGAGCATTAAAGTTGAGTTGGGGCATCGTAGCTCATTGTTGTTTATTTCATTCGAATGCAAGAATTGTACCGTTTTATTTATTACTAGGATTCCGGGTTTCCTTGGACCACTGAATCTGAGGAAAATTATTGTTGTTAGAGCGTCGGTGGCTCAGTGGTGTGGACTGTCGCCTTCCTACCAGGAGGGCTGAGGTTCAAATCCCAACACGTACCAATGTGTTTTCGAATTTTCGAAAATATATGTACGTTATCCGACGTTCTTACGGTGAAGGAAAACATCGTGAGGAAACCTTCATGCACGCCTACGAAGAGATTCGAAGGTTGTGCCTCTCGTGCCCCTCGGTGGGGACGTTTAATGAGCTGATAATGATGATGATGATAATTGTTGTTTCACAAAAAATCTGTATTGTTCATTTCTGGGTTAACTGATTGATTTTGCAGATATAAAGTTAGTTTAGTTCACAATTTCTGTGTTTCACCATTTTATGATGTTTTGATGGAATGCAAATCGTTATTAGTAACTGTTCAATAATAGATAAATATGAAATTTCAGTAAAAAGTCCGTATTGTCCGCCATCGTCGTAATGCAAAGGCTTAAACATATCTCTGCCAAAGGAATCGAATCGGGAAATAAAACCGCTAAATAATATGACATGGGTTGTCTTAAGACATGGCAAAATATTATAGCAGATATGAGCGTAAAACTAATCGTAGCGTAAAAGAAATGCATGAGGACAAATACTCATGACTTACATAATTTTTGAATATGAATATATTCAAAAATTTCGTGCAAAAGTGACTGCTTTCGAAGCGAACAGTGATACCTTGGCCTAGCACAAAACTGCCTTGAAACACAGCGGTATGTTGCGCTTAGCGAAAAAGGTTAACAAAGGACCAAAGCCTCCTCCCTTTTTCTTCACACTCACTTTTTCTAAAGGTCCCCAATGCACTCTTTGCTCCTATGAAATTATGGCTGCCAATGAGTGGTTGTATCTTTAAATTAACACCTCGTATGCTAGTGCCTACCTATGGCATTGAAAAAAAAAAGGCACCCAGCAGGCGCAGAAAGGTGTAAATGTTTTAATTGTTTTTGCACCAAATGAGAGCGTCGGTGGTTCAATGGTGTCGCCCTCCTACCGGGAGGGCTGAGGTTCAAATCCCGCCACGTACCAATGTGTTTTCGAATTTTCGAAATTACATGTACGTTATCCAACGCTCTTACGGTGAAGGAAAACATCGTGAGGAAACCTTCGTGCACGCCTGCGAAGAGATTCAAAGGTTGTGTGTGAAGTCGTCCAACCGCACTGGGCCCGCGTGGACGACTACGGCCTAGTCACCCTATGCGGGTAGGCTCGTGCCCCTCGGTGGGGACGTCTAATGAGCTGATGATGATGAATCAGAATCACGTTCACAAAAATAAATATATATTAAAATCACTAACATAGTCATTCAGGTGACATAGTGAATATGGCTTAGAAACAGAAGAAATTTTATTTTTAAAAACCAAGACAAGGGTGTTTTATAATTTCACGCAATTACCAATTAATATTTTGAAACTGTTTATTTAACACTTACAGCTAAATTTTTAAAGGCTTGATTTCTCCAAGCTTCTTATGTCCACACCAACATAGAAGTTTAAGCAAACTACTCACGATAAAAAAAAACCTTAACAAAACGTGTCAAATCAAACAAAACCGGGAAAATTATGAGATTAATTATGCAATCAATACGCCACTGATCCTACGCATCTTAAACAACACTATTTCTCTAATTGGTTGAGCAAGCTATCGGTACGGACAGCTACTTAGGAAGGCCTAGGGTGATGACAAACAAAAGATTTAAACCACACTGTAGTGTATGGGCCAAGTTAGCTTAGTTCCTTTATATTGTTCATTAGATTCTACTGTTATGACTTTTGGACAAATAATTTTACCAGTAAAACTTTCTGAACTCATGGGAACATTACCGGCTGGTTCTGCAGAAACGCGCAATGCGCCAGTGTGTCACGATATAAACAGGTAAATTACACTTGAATACTAATTTTGATAACTAATTTTGAAATGCAAAAACTTTACTACCCAATTCGTTTATAAGAGTTTAACTGTAATGAAATATAGAGTTGTACTTATAAAATAAAAAATATTTCATATTGTTTTGGAATTCAGTAAATATTTTGTGCATATTTAAATTTTATGTTATAAAATTAAAATAATTTGAGTTTTTTTCTATATTCAGAATTGCAGTTATAGAAAACTTGGCCCTAATTTTCTCACTCATAATAACGATATTATACTAACACAAGGCTTTAATTCATGTTGACACTACTGGGTGTTTGCGGGTAAAAAGTTCCACATAATCGGACCACACACGACGCTCGATTAGCCTCTGATGACTTGCGTTGACGTTGTCTCTCACGACAACTTTGTACCAGCACGGACGTGTTAAAAGTGATATATGACTTACCGCTTTGATATAGGTATTTTTTTAAAGTGTAATCACAGTTTTTGTTATTTTTCTCAAAATTTATTCAATCAATTAAGTCACTAAATTTTGCTTCAAGATTTTAATATTATTTTAAATTAATTATTAATTAATTTTATTAAGATATATAAGATATCAATTGAGTGACTAATTGGTGTGGACTGCCTTCCGATCTGGAGGGTGCCGGTTCAAATCCCGCGACGTACTCGTACCAATGTATTTTTGAATTTTCGAAATTAAATGCGTATCCGACGCTCTTACGGCGAAGGAAAACATCGTGAGGAAACTTGCGCACGCCTATGAATAAATTGTAATATTGTGTGTGAAGTCGGTCAATCCGCACTAGACCTGCGTGGATGACTACGGCCTATGATAATCCATCTGCATTAAACTTTTTACTGAGCTTTGATTTTCATTACAGCTATGCACGGCAGATTATAATATAATTACTTTTGTAATATCGCTTAACTTATTTGCCCTGCGCTTTGCAAGAATAGTTATGGTTACCTTACAAAATTCGCGTGGTAGTGATATTTTCACCAAAACTAACAAAATAGATTCACTTGATGTCTACTAGCAATTTTTGTATGCCAGTGAATATTTTAATTTATGATCGTGATAAATAAACAAAATCATCTAACCAGATGAACTGATGACCTGGTTAAGGTGTCGAGTTGTTGATAGACATTGATTGCGAGGAAGTTGACTGCATGAAAGACATAACGAGAGGCTTTCGTTCGCCTGTGGACTTATTAGACTTTTACTGTAATAATGATGATGATTCTACAATTATATATATATATATATATAATATATATATTTATATATATATATATAAATATATTTGTTTCCAAGCATTTAAATTATAAATATTAGCAAATCATCCGTACCATGTCGCTTAGTAAATTTTGACAAAAATGCAATATTTTCTACGCATTAAGAGATAGAATACTAAAAAAACCGACAGCTTGCACAACACTGGAGTCCTCGATCCAGCTCTAATGACTCACTTTGCCAACAATAAACAAAACCACACCAAAACCGATATAAATCCGGTGCTTTCACCGCGTAACCTTTTTCGTTTTTCGTAAACCCCGAGACCAAGTTTAAATCTTTGCGGCGAAAAAATTGTTTTAAATTTATGCGCGCGAACCGCGTGTTGCGCAAATGCGCACGCGGACCCTAAAATGCGATTGTTAAGGTACCGACAGAGTACGAATACGTTAATAACTTAAGTATCATAAATTTTTAGAGAAGATAATGAAATAAGAGCGTCGGTGGCTCAATGGACTGTGGCCTTCGAATCCGCACTGTGCCCGCATGGACGATTAAGGCCTATAAAACCACGTACGGGTAGGCTCGTGCCCCTGGTCGTAGAACCGATAGCCGTTTAAGCAGACGAGAATTGAATTTTAGACGCGTAAGATGACCTCATACCAGATGGATCAACTCGTTGCAAAATCTCGCTGGTGAAGGAAACTGGTGAACCGGAATTGCTGCGTGAATTAGGGAAGGTTTATACCAAGCAGTGGACTGTGACTGTTTGAAGTAAAATAGTTAATACTTCAATGTAACCGGTCGAACAAACGTTTGAATACTCCTGTGTACTATCGAGCTCTTTATAGCCAACCTGTATAAAAATAACTTCCAAAAACTTGAGTAGGTAGGTAGCATTCAGCGAATTTTGATTAATACAAAAAAGCGAGCGTCTGTGGGACATTGGTGTGAACTGTTGCCTTCCAATCTGGAGGACGCAGATTCCGCCACCTACCAATGTTTTTTAAATTTTTGAAATTATATGTACGTTTATCCTTCTACGATGAAGGCAAACATCGTGAGCGAACCTGCGCACGCCTGCGAAGACATTCAAAAGTTATGCATGAAGTCGTCCAATCCGCACTGGGCCCGCGTGGATGACTAATGCCTATACTTTACGGGTAGGCTTATGCCCCTCGGTGGCGACGTATAATGAGCTGATGATGAAAAAATATATGTTTACTTCAGAGCTTTAGAATGTTGTCTGAGTATATACCATCATTTTCCAATATCCAATCACTTTTTACATCAGCGTTACTTGATTTGAAATTAAGTCATCACCACTCAAAACTCTAGTGCTCTTACAGTTTATGTAATTGAATAAAACACCCAACACCAGTCTCCCTCTTAACTCGAGTGCATCAGTTGAACAAGTTACGAAGGCAGTGGTGTTATTTATTGCGGAGTCGGTGGATATTGTATGAACGATATAGTTTGTATGATAAATACCGTAAGAAATGGGACACAGCCTCCGCTTGTGAAACAAAAGTGATTTATCTGTCTGAAATATGAGATACTGTACGCCGATGATCTAGAACGGGGCGATGACAGTGCTGATGTATTGGACGGGTCGGTTGGATCGGTTGTGTTAATGTGATTTGGTTATTTGTAGTTTCATGAGTAATGTTTGGTTTACGTATGAGTATTTTTCTAGTATTATTTATTTTTAGTAACTTTCAATTATATATTACGATGTTAGCGGTCCTAGAAAAAAAATACAGCCCACCTTTGGTTAGTTTCAAATGTTGCAGATATAATTACCAGATGTTGTAGACAAAATTATCTAATTTTGCAGACATTAGAATTTTTATTTATGACAGCGATGACGGGTAATCAGAATATAGTCATGATAGTTAAGCCTATCTGGAATGTTCGTGGTTTATTAATTAATTTTGGGTTTAATGTAATTGAATTATATTTAAATTCTTCTTTAATCTTACATGATCTTTTTTTCTTCTTTCTAACTGGAAACGAGACTCTATGGATCTATTTATACACTTTGGGCTTAATCAGTTTTTGGTTTGAAAGATTTTAATAATGATATATTCATTGACGTAGGCATACCTGCAGAAGTTGATTTTGTGGAGTATTTGTAAAGCGGTAACTCAAAATATGAAACCAGATCCCACAGTATAACCATTCCTAGATAAGCTAAAGATATACCGCTAAAATGCATCTAAATATCCAGCAACCAGGTTACCGTACGGCATCAACATAACTTTGAATATTAACACCACAATTTCCACAACTACTTTCAAAGGGTCTCACCTTTGTAACTAAAGACGAGTCGACACAATGTGGAAACGATGTGAAACCTGCTCGCGAAATCGAATTATTACAAATGCGGCGAGGCGCGCGGGCGCACGTAGCGGCCCGGTGAAGACGTCCCGGTGGTTCGGGCCACGAACATGGTGAGGAGCGGAGCGATTTTTGTTAAGCAATAGTCGTGCGCAGCGGTTTATGCGCAAACTTCAGGAGAATGACGCGCCGTCTCGTGTTGACATGTCGACTAGTACAAAAGGGTGCAATGTCGCACGTCGCTTGAGCTGCGCGCTATTAAGGTTAAGTTTTACTGCGAGAGAATATCGTCACCTCAAGGGTAAACTTACAAAACTGTAAAATATATATTTTACAGGGGAACGGTTTGAAACATTAGAATGTAAATAACGTTTGACAGAAGACTGCTAATAAAATCTTGCGAACATTTTAATCTTAAAATACTGTTTTTTATTGAATGTGATTAAAGAGAAAGAAAGAAAAAAGTTTATTGGCATAAACAATACATACAAAATTAACAAACAACAAAAAGGTAAACATAATAATTAACACATTAAAAAAGGGCAATTTTTATATAAAATTGAGAAAAAAAAACAATAAAGCAATAATTTAACACCGAGAGAAAACAAAAAAACAGGTTTAAATAATCTTAGGAACTAACGAGCTAGTGTTGTTTGCCAAATAGGTCCCACCTCAGCATAAGCTTAGATGGCATAGTATCCGTCGAAGCGCTGGTTTTACGGAGGGACCCTTGGGTGAGTGACGTGAATATGTGATATATAAATATACTTAAATACAATATAAAAATAAGTAAAATATTTATATAAAGTGTAGCAATTGCGTGTACTGAGATTCTCAGGACACATTACATTCCGGTGCGTGCGCTCGTGCGGTGCGGACGTCCGACTAGTCCGCGCTCTCGAGCTGCTTGCGCTATCTTGTTTTAAAGTCATTTACGCGGGGAACCGCGGCCGGTACGATACCCACCTAGCGGTGTTAAACGGGTATCAAGCCGTTTAACGCTCCTCGGAGTGGTGCAACTATTGACGAGTAGTTGCCGGTTAAGTCTTTTTCAAGACTTCCGAAATTCGTCCACACGCCGGTACGCTGTACGTAAGGCAGGGGTCTCGTCGAAGTGTGACCATTTGACGGAGGTAGGCATCTGAAGTTCTTACCCGCGCATCTGATTTTACTACTTGTAACCATTTTTAACGCGGCCATGGCAAACGCTGTATTTCCCAGCGCGTGGAAAGAAGCGATTGTCATAGGCATCCCGAAACCAGGGAAAGACCGCAAACATCCAACAAGCTATAGGCCCATTAGTCTCCTCAAGACTATGAGCAAAATTTATGAACGGTTATTAGCTATTCGCCTTAGGAACTTTGTTTTCTCCAACGGCCTTCTCATCAACGAACAATTCGGCTTTAGAGCCGGCCATTCGTGCGTTCAGCAGGTACACCGCTTGACCGAACATGTCCTAGATGGTCTCAATAGACCAAAACCGGTGCCCACGGGGGCTTTATTTTTCGACGTAGCAAAGGCTTTCGACAAAGTTTGGCATAACGGCTTATTATTCAAGCTATACACGCTAGGCATTCCCGACAGGCTCGTGCGCATCATACGAGACTTTTTGTCGAACCGCACATTTCGCTACCGGGTAGAAGGAACTCTTTCTTCACCGCACCCAGTTAGAGCCGGGGGTCCCGCAAGGCTCCGTATTATCGCCACTTTTGTTCTCGTTGTACGTCAACGACATTCCGAAACATGCAGCCGCGCAGTTAGCCCTATTTGCGGACGACACCGCTATCTACTACTCAGATCGCAACAAAGGTCGCATTTCTCGCGTACTACAATCTGCCGCTAACACCTTAGGAGATTGGTTTAGGAAATGGCGTATCGAGGTGAACCCCGAGAAAAGTGCAGCAATGCTCTTTTCACGGGGGCCCATCGCGAGATCTGCCAAGAAACGTAGCCGAAGCAGTACGCGACCTCAAACAGATCACTTTTTGGCCAACCGATCCCCTGGGAGAAGAAGGTCAAATACTTAGGCGTCATCTTAGATAGGGGACTTTCGTTCGCACAACACATTAGGACAGTCAGGAACAGAGCTGCCTTCTTCCAAGGCAGGCTTTATCATCTCATAGGTAGGAAGAGTAAAATGTCACTTAGAAATAAGTTGACAATTTACAAAGCTTGCATTCGACCCGTCATGACGTACGCTAGTGTCGTCTTCGCACACGTAGCTCCCTCATTGTTGAATCGCCTTCATCCCTGGTATATTAGGAACATCGACCTACATAGGGACCTCGACATTCCCTCTATTAAGTCATTTATGAAAGAAGCGCCCGTCGCTTCTTCGATAACGCGTCCATCACGTCAACCCGCTCGTTGCCCCAAGCGGCAAACTATCTGCCCATGAAGGGTGTTCGATTTAAACATCGCCGACCGAGGCACATATTACTCGACCCAGATGACACTATCACAGAGGCCAACGCGCCTTACACTCACACTCAGCACACTGTACATCGTACACGAACACTAGGACACCGCATCCGCCGGCGGACGCGTGATTCCCAATCCTCACAGCGTCTCACTCCGTCATATTCCTCCCTCGTCCGAGGGACGGCACTAAGTCGAGGTTCGAGCCCTAGTGGGCGCCCTTAGTGGCCGTCCTTCTTCTCCTACTTCGATAGGTATCCGGAAGCGTCTCGTGCCGCGACCGGAGCCAATCATCGGCTGAGCTAGGCTCGCCATTTTCATCCGGTGACGTCGTAAGGCCATCTGCGGCAAAACAAGAATCAACAAAATCCAACTTAACCAATAAAAAAAAAAAAAAAAAAAAAAAGACTCGTTTGACATTTCTATTGCTTTGTGTCATATTGTGTTACACCATAATCAAGACATTGCATTTAATATAAATTCGAACTAAATCAGTTTATGACTGAAAAATGAATAGCCGGTGCTACTGAAGTGTATTGGTTTCATGAATTAGATGTGTGATGCGAACGAACCATGTTTGTCATCTTTAATAGCTCCGATCCAGTGTGGTCAACAAAATACAGGGACAGGCCTTGCGCCTCTCAGAGTAATTTACCTCAGCGGTTACTGGAAATCACCCCATACTCCTTCCCGTGACGTGAAGATTCATTTGGTGAGTATAATTGTACTTGTTCCCAAAGCAGTTTCTTTGTAAAATATTTCCTGAACCTCCCTACTGTTTTCAGTTCACGCAATGGAGGAGGGAGGTCGTTCCATCACCGCGAGGCGGCAAACCTGAAAGAACCTCGAAAAGCCACAATTTGGTGTTTTATGGTCTCGAAGATATTTGTGCGACGTGCCCATCTCAACTTATCAAATAGATAGCGTGGACGTCGGGACCTAATAACTCCAAAAAAGAGTGTAGCTAAGTGTACTTTCCTGCGTGCTTCCATTTTCAGCATATCAGAACTATTTAAAAATGGAGTGACATGTGATCTAGGGGGGAACATGAAAGCAGAAACGTGCACACGCATTTTGTACCCATTGTATTAGTTTAATAGATCTTGTAAGTAAACACGGGCCATATACAAAATCACAATAGTTAAGTCTCGACAATATTAGTGATTTACAGAGTGTTGTTCGAAGCCGTTCACTTAAGTAAGATCTTATTTTGTAAAGCAGCTTGAGTCTGTAAAAACAGCTTCGAACACAACCTGCAACATGAGTTTCAAAGTTCAGATGGCTGTCAAAAACCAGCCCCAAATTCCTAGCTTCGACCACACGTTCAATGGCAACTCCATTCAAATGTACATTTATAGAAGTCTCACCAAATTTCTGTAAATTTGATTTTGATCCGAACAATATGAGATTAGATTTTTTGGGATTAAGCACCAGGGAGTTACACTTGATAATTTATCGTTGATACTTGTTGCTGCACTAGAATAATCGGCTGGTACAAATGAATAGTAAAGCTGTAGATCATCTGCATACACGTGGCACCTACAGTGTTTTATATTATTTGTAATGTCAGCACTATACAGAATATAAAGAATAGGCCCCAATATAGATCCCTGGGGAACCCCACGAGTAATAGGTCTAGGAGAAGAACATATTGTCGTCCCATCTTGATTTATCAGTGCAGCATACTGCGCTCTGTCTTGAAGATAGCTGTGAAACAATTTGATAGTGTTACTGTCAACTCCGTAGTAAGCCAACTTGGATAATAATAAATAAATATTTATTGATTCGAAGGCCCGAAAAAAAGTCAAGGAGCACCAGTAAATTAAGCTGACCATGGTCGTGTGCTGACAGAAGGTTATCAACTACATCTGCCAAAGCAGTGGCCGTCCCGCAACCCTTTCTAAACCCTGACTGCCATATGGGTAGGATGTTATTTTCCTCTAAATATTGAGTGAATTGTATACAGACAATCCTCCAATATTTTCGAGATGAACGGGAGTATACTAATGGGACGAAGATCACCCAGACTCAGCGGGTTTTCACACTTTGGTATTGGTTTCACCACAGCCAATTTCCAGTCATCAGGAAAAGTGCCTTCTGTGATGGAGTGGTTTGTTATAGAGGTGATTGCACATAATTATTATGGTAGGGTTAGCTGTACCATTTCTAATGAAATTTTGTCAGTACCTTGAGCATTTGACTTAAAGCCGTTAATCACTTTTAGCACCAAGTCTTCAGAGACCGGATGCAAGGAGAAAGTGACTGAACTATGCTGATGATATTCAAAGAAAGTTAATTGTGATATTGTAACCTGAGGATCACCAGGTATGTTCAAAAAGTGATTATTGACAACGTTAGGGTCATTCAATTGCGGTGGGAGTTCACATGTCTTTCTGTTTCAAAGTCAAAGTCAAAGTCAAAAACATTTATTTCAAATTAGGCTTACAAAAAGCACTTATGAACGTCAAAAAATATACAAAAATATAATAAATAACGATTAAAATACTAAACTAAAAATATGAGTTTTGATGCTTTGAAAAAAAGCGCTTCAGTAGGTTTGGCCTGTTGAGAAAGAAGCACTCAAGAAAACTCAACAGTGTAGCCTTTTTTAAAAACATTTTCATTTTCCTTAATGTAACAATATATCATAAACACTGAAATAGCTGAGCAGTTTAAGACCACGGATTTTATCACATAAATATTCGTCAATAGTGTAGTACCCTTTTTTAGAAAGGTGTTTTTTTATTCTAGCTTTAAACATGTGTAAAGGTAACTCGACAATATTTTGCGGTACCTTATTGAAAAACTTTATACATCTTCCTATGAAAGATTTACCTACTTTATGTAGTCTCAAGTCTGGAACAGCAAGTTTGTTTCTATTTCTAGTATTAAATTGTGTGAGTCACAATTTTTTTTAAAGGTATGATAGTATTTACGGACGTAAATTAAATTTTCATAAATATATTGGTGATGCTATAGTCATTATATTTATTT
>PQWD01000549.1:12519-47658 GCA_019425675.1 Leucinodes orbonalis
ACGTGTTATAATTAAACAATTTAAGATTTAACTTCTCCATTTGTCAACACGTCGCTCTGATTACCTCTAGTTAAAGGCAAAAATGCAACGTAAAAATGATGTTATTTACCGATACTGAAATAACATGAGCGTGAATTAATGGAGGCGATGTTCTAATTTAAGCATTATATTAATCGATAGCACGTAAATATATATATTCATAATTATTCGTATTATAACAAGTTAGTTACTTTTTTAAATTTCAGACGGTCTATGTAGTGTAGGGAATGAGACAATCTTTTTTCTTTGTCCTTCTTCTTTATTTGTCGCACGTTCTAATGTTTAACGACTGCCTAGTGTCTGGCGCGATACCTCGTCTTTGGAGAAAATCAAAGGTTATTGCTATCCTGAAACCAGGGAAACCAGCAGATGATCCCAAAAGTTTCAGGCCAATATCACTCTTGTGCCACACATACAAGTTTGAGAGGCTGTTGTTGTCCCGGTTAACTAGCTTAATTGACCCTAAGCTGATCCCTGAGCAAGCTGGATTTAGGCCGGTAAAGTCGTGTTGCAACCAGATACTTAAACTAACGCAACATATTGAGGACGGCTTCGAGTTGAAGATGGTAACGGGCGTTGTTTCGTGGACTTGTCCGCAGCCTACGACACAGTCAATCTTAGGCGACTGTTATGGAAGGTGGTTGATGACTGGAGATTTAAAATTTGTTTCTATACTCCGAGAACTTCTCCATAATCGTCGCTTTCAGGTTCATCTGCTTCAGGAAAAGAGTCGCTGGCGGTCACAAAGGAATGGGCTGCCCCAGGGTAGTGTCCTTGCTCCTCTACTTTTAATATATACACCAATGACCAACCGTGCTCTCCAAATACAAACCGTTTTTTGTATGCGGATGATCTTGCTCTTACCAGTCAGGCGGCCAGTTTCGAGGATGTTGAGGGAAACCTTTCGGTGGCTTTGGGTGAGTTGAGTCGCTACTACAGAGCAAATTCTCTTAAACCCAACCCGTCGAAAACGGAGTCGTGTGCTTTTCATCTTCGGAATTGGCAGGCGACCCGTGAGCTTGATATTATGTGGGACGGTATACCAATAACGCATAATGGTGCCCCAAAGTATCTTGGCGTTATTTTGGATAGGTCACTGACATATAGACTGCATTGTGAGTATTCTAAAAAAAAGGTGTATGCTCGTAATAACTTGCTGAGGCGACTTACTTCCACCAGATGGGGAGCCTCACCGCATGTTTTGCGCACATCGGGCTTGGCTCTTTCTTTTTCCGCGGGTGAATATGCGGGTCCGGTTTGGAGCCGATCGGCACATGCAAAATCGGTAGATGTTGCGTTGAACGAGACATGTCGAATTATAACAGGCTGTCTAAAGCCGACTCCGTTGGACCTTATATACCCACTAGCAGGCATTGCGCCTCCGAGTATCCGTAGATGTGTGGCTGGCTCACTTGAGAGAGCTAAAATGGACAATGACGCTCGACACCCCATGCATAATTACGTGCAAGTCCAGGATAGGTTGAAAAGCCGTAAAAGTTTTCTCAAGTGTGTCGAGCCTTTGTACATGGATCCTAAAATCGAGAGATTGAAGCTCTGGCGTGAGGCGGTTACTTTGCCAAATCCCTTTGTTCCCATTTTGAGAGGCTTCCTCCTGGCTATGATTTGTCTTGGCCGACCTGGAAGTCTTTAAATAGGCTTCGGACTTTGACAGGTCGGAGTAGGGACAATTTGGCCAGATGGGGATTTTCGGCCGGCCTTGATTTGGACTGTCTTTGTGGAGCGGCCCAAACGATGATTCACCTTATGTCGTGTCCTGCTTGCCCAAGTAGCTGTTCTCTGCAGGATTTGATGTCGGCTGCGGACAGCGCTGCTGCCGTGGCTAGTTTTTGGGCTTCTACAGTTTAATTGTTTTTGCTATCGATACGCTAAGAAGAAGATTAACACGTTATATCCTGTTAAACTGGACGTTATGTTGTTAAATAACCTTAATGAACCGATGTAGGAAACCTTTCAATTGAATTTTTTGTAAAGATTTTTAATTTGATGAGTTTTATCTGACTATTTACGTGATTTTGAAAGTACTAGTTTTTGGGACTGTAAGTTACAGCTGACAGCCGGCAAAATGGAAAACAATATAACAGATCTCACTAAAATCATTTAATGTAAAATGTTGCAAAGACACCCACATAAGGCTTGCCCTGTGAAAAAGATATCAGATCTCAAGTAGAGCCAAGCTTTTTGATCTACACAGCCTAACTCTACAAATTCTAAGTAATCGTAACTTTGGTAATTCAAGCAAACTACGCCATCTAACCCCAAACAAAGCGACTGCGAGTATATCGAACTATGGTTCTTTCTTACATTATTACATTATATTATGTTTCCAAGCTGGTTCCCATAACTGATCTAATCTAACCTGCAGTGATGATGAAAATATTATAACTTTACTACTAAGCAAAATCAAAATAAACAGGCACCGAAGTATGAACACTGCAATCCAACATCGATACACGGCGAACGTCGCTTGGTATCACGTCGAAGCATAATTAGCTGGGACTTCAACCTATCGCTTTTCTAGCACCTTAAAGCTAAAGCAATAAAGCTCAAATCCTCAGAAGCACATCCAAGAGGTTCTCATTTAGCCAAATGAACCGGCGAACTGTTCGCGAGTTGGCTCGCACTTCGGAAACAATCCGAAAACTTCGCCCGCCTTGCTAACCAATTTAATTCGGGTATTTCGACATTCCGGTCTCCTAGCTTGTAAAAGACACCGGCGACGTAATCGAATTTTTGTTTTGCACGGAAATCATGTGATTCCTGTGTAAACAGTAAATTAGTAATAGCTCACCGTTCGAATTGTATTACAAATTGTCGATACACTCTGTAAGCAAGTACTGCTAAGGAATGAAATTAATTACTTCAGTCTGTATTTCTCTTAGTTGTCTAAGGATCAAGGTTAGGTCACAGCTTGATCAGGGAATTGCGGGTTGAAATGCACATTCACAACCAATGTGTATATATAAAAATATAATCGAATTACATGTTTTAATTAATCGAAAGATTAATAACTAAATCAGTGATAGCTGATACAAAGCGTTGGCAGATTAACACATTTTATGTTGGATATTTAGGTCATTACCTATTAAAAGCTTAACTGAACTCCACACGCTGTATACGAATCCATTAAATTAATTTGCAAGCTCATTATACTCAGATAGTTGTTGGACGGGTTATTGTTCTGAATGTTTATGAGGGCATATATTCCAAATGAACTACAGTATCCTGATGTTGGGTAACATGCGGCGATCTACTGCAGGTCTTTTTGCTAATGATTCTGAAAGTACAAAAGTAGGATTGTTTGGCATGTTTTACGTAACTCAAGAACCAGATAGAGCTATGCTTTAAGCTACTTCGAGATACATTCAGAAATATTATTTATTTATGGGTGATTTAAAGGCTTAGACAAAGCTTCCTTGACATTTCTTATATGACACTAGGTCGAAGTATCGCAAAATAAGTGATAGTTGGGGAAGACTATTTTGAAAAAAAAATATATTTCTCTGGCAAAGTAAAATAATTTCCTCAAATTTTAGAATTTAAACCTAAAGACACAGAAAAGGTTAAACATTTAGTATACCCTAGTGACGGAAACGACACTGGTCTTCTGCACTACCTTCATAAAGGTACTCCTACATACACGCACTTTAGAATTGAAGACTGTGCATGTGTGGTCTTTGGAACAAACCGACACAAAGAATAATAAAAATAAACATTGAATTCCCGTTAAAAACCTTGGGGGAACACGGTATCCGTAAACATCTTACTGACAGACGAGTGGAAAAATCACGGGGCGCATTCGCCGGCGTTTACATACACGGTGAGCCCCGAAATATTTCATATTATCCTTTGAGAGCGTGTTGTTATGAAAACAGGAGTTTCGCGGAGTTTCCGGCCCATTCACGGCCGGAAGGTTCCGGGAGATTTATTAAATACGCCCGGAACCCTTCGCTTGTCGCGTAAAATATAAAAGGTAAATACCGATCGCGATTTGTGCGTTTCAGTTTTGATGTGTTATGAATACATTTGTGATATTTTTTATATGAAACAGCAATTTGGTTTAATACGTTAGTGTGCTCCTTTTTTGCACTCTATCAGGGTTTACTGCTAGACAAAGGTCTCACCTATGAAACAGAAATTTGAAAATAATACATTTAAAACAATTTTAAAGTAGTAAAGGTTTTGTAACTAGCAATGACAGCTGTTAAAAAAATATGTATGAACTGTTGTAAATTGTAGTGAATTTATCCTAGGAATTTATCCTAGGAATTTATTTGACGACCCATTTGGTGTCGCGGTTGAGAGGTCGACTGCAATACCAAGGGTTCCGGGTTCGATCCCCGGCCAGTACAAACATTTGTGTGCATGAACATGTCTGTTTGTAATGGTCTGGGTGTTTTCTATGTATAATATGTATGTATTTACAAAAAAAAAATGTATATAAGTATATTTATCCGTTGTTTAGTACCCATAATACAGGCTTCACGCTTAACTTGGGGCTAGATGGCGCTGTGTGAATGTCAGTGGATATTTATTTATTTATTTATAAATATGAAATCTATGAAGATGCGCAGTTCTATATTTTGGTCAAAATTGACGCAGTATTAAATTCCAATATGCAATATTTTGTCGCTTATAGACCTTCAAATGTTCAAAATATTACAGAAATATTGTATGCAGTCTAAAATAAAAATAGTGCAAATTATTATAGAGCTTTTTATATTTTGGCTGGTGGAGTGAGAATGAAATGTTTATACGATTTTTAACGTTAAATATATCTATTGTGTAAGCCAAAGACCGTGCCATAATTTATGGGTCTGATCCAGTGGCGTGCCCAGAGATTATGAGTAGGGTATGCAAATTGAGTGAATAATTTATATTTTTGTTGAATCTAGTGCTTTTGATGACAGCAGATCGCCTAAGGTTTCAAATCTGGAGAGGAAAAAGGGCGAATAAGTGGGAATCATTTAATATGTTGGTGATCTTCCGGGTTGTCTGGACGCACAGGGTATGCACTTCTTATTGGCATATATAGAGTGCACGCCACTGGTATGATCCCACACACAAGTCAAATAATTGTGCAATGAACATTAATATTTTTCTACTATAACTGGTACCTAAGTGTATGAACTAATAAAAACTCATTCGTTCGTAAATCGATTTTAAATAATTGAACCACCAAAACCTATTACGTATATACCTAACACATATTCTACATATAGTATTGCATGGGACAAGCCGTACCGTGCGGGTTTCAATTAAACTGTGGAATTATTGCATAAGCAGTGAAGTGTCGGAGGTTGGAAGAGACTGCCAATTTACGATGTTAAATGAGGATTCGAGTGCGTAATTGAAACCCATGATCACGCCATCAATGATCATAAATATTATACCTATTTCGTTTTTCTTTGTTTACTTGTTTTAATTACAATAGGGGATTTCGGAGGAGGATTCGGAGACTTAGGTTAAATACATATTATTGTCCTACAAATAGTTTTCCTAAATTATATGTATGGAAAATAACATTTAAATCTGCAATAGCGAAATTGGAAGATGGTTAATGATAATCCCTCAAATATGCAATTATCGTATTATTATTTGGTTGCCAATGTAAGCTTGACTATTGAAGTTGGCTCCGATCCAACATCTTAAACGATGAGTGTTTATGGGAAAACCAACATATCGACGAGTCATTTGAAATTATGACGATAAATGTGTTCTTGGCATATTAGTGTGTACATATATAAGGATCTTTCTTCAACCTACCGCAGTCTACTGCAGGACATAGGTCTCCCTCAATTTGCGCCAGATATCCCGGTCCTCCGCTTTTCTCATCCAGCCTTCACCAGTCCTTAAGACCTTTCGCAAGTCGTCAGTCCATCGATCCGGGCGTCCTACGCTACGCTTGCCAGGACGCGGTCTCTACTCCAGAACTTGCCTGCTCCAACGGCCATCGGTTCTGCGACATACGTGACCAACCCACATATAAGGATATTAATAGAAATCTTCGTGGCCTTAACTAGATCTGCCGTCACTAGCTAAAATGCCGTTAACTGACAAGCGATATAAAACTGAAAAAAAAAACAACTTCGGATATGGCATCTCTTATAGTGCTATTTGTCACCATAAAGATATTAAAATGTAGTTTTTAAAAGTTTTTAAAAGACGAGGGGTATTTTTTTAGGGAATTTTCGCAGTTTTCAGGGTAAGACTAAGAAGCTATAAATCGATGGAAAGAAGTATTAAATAATATCGCCTGCATATATAATTCGTAGCCAAGAAAGGGGGCCCGTGTTAGCCCGAATTTAAAGCGAGCGAAGCCGCGAGCAACAGCTTGTATTATATATCATAAAAAATGGGAGAGATCTATCTCCAGAAGTAGATCGTATTACAAATTTTAAACGAGTTTGTTTTAACATTTATTTATATAAAATTGTGAAGGGTTATTGTTTGCGGTTTTCATACGCATACAAATGTTATTTGATTTTCTCGCCACCATAATGTTGATTATCATCATACTAAACACGCATGCTTTGTTAGTGGCTTTAATAATTGTCCTGTGCTAGTTTGATTTCGCCATTTTGTCATTTCAGTGGTCATAACGTGATTGAATTACTTTTCAGTTAACTAATCGTGTCGTTTAACCGTATCACACTTGGATTCAACGTTCGTAATACATTTTTCGCATTTCTGGGACCTGAGGTCTTGCAAATGTTCATAGGCAGCGATGTCACTAATCATCAGATGAACTGTATGCTCGTTTGCCTCTTCCTCAACATCATCAGCTCATTAAACGTCCCCACCGAGGAGCACGAGCCAACCCGTATAGAGTGATTAGGCCTTAGTCATCCACGCGGGCCTAGTGCGGATTGGTCGACTTCATGCACAACCTTTGAATCTCTTCGCAGGCGAGCGCACGTTTTCCCACGATGTTTTCCTTCACCGTAAGATTGTCGGAAAACATACATATAATTTCGAAAATTTGAAAACACATTGATACGTGGCGGGATTTGAACCTGCGCCCTCCCGGTCGGCAGACAACAGGTCCTATTTAATAAAACAAATATACATATTTTATAGCTGAATCACCTGATTATCCGAAAAATTGCAGAATCAGTTAATTTTGCGAAAAAAAAAAACATCATTCCGTGCTTCAGAAGACATGAGCCGAGAAAAGAATTTTCACAAATTCTTTTTGACCCTCGTGGTGGTACGGTCAATTTGCCCCATAGCTATGCAAAGGAAAGACCTTTTGTCCGGAAGTAGCAATTCATAATATTGGTGATGCGTCAAGCGTGGTAAGATTATTGTTTTCCATCCACAACAACCGTGTGTCAACGCAAAATGTATAATAGTTGGGCGGCATAATTAAATATCCCAATGTGTCCCGAAAGCGGCGAAAAGCGCAGAACGGAGTGAGCTTAATAGTGTTCCAGTTCTCAAATTAGCATAGTTGAATTTTGATTAGCGTAAAACAGTGTTCAACTTTCCGCCGTTGCGCCCCTATTAAATATTCGTTAATGACGCATTTATGGACAGAACCTACCCGGTTGTGTCAAGGGCGTTGTAAATTATACAGTTGGATGTTACTCTTTGTATGGCATTGCGGGTGACGTTTTTTGCGTTGTATACTGTATTTAATAAATGTTATTTGTATAAAAATGCGTTAATATAAAGGGTATAACGTCGGAAACTTTGTTTTCAGTTCATTGCAGTCAATACCTTTTGATTTAGGGAAATGTAGTATGTACCAGAATTAAAGATACTTATGATGCTCAAATTACCATCTCAATAAGATTTTCCACGTGCCGAACTTGTTAAGCAGGGGGTTGTGCTCGTATTTGTCTAGTTACATAATAATGATTTAGTGTTGATTAAAAAATATATATTTTTAAAATCATTCAGAAAACGCGGTACCGTTTTACAATATTTTTTTTATTTCAATATGTAGATGTTCATAAATAATAATTTTATGCCTGAAAAAATAGAAGCGTCATCTTACAAGATAAATTTGTCTTGAATTATTTACATTACATAAAACATAGATGCTTCTATACTCACATTACGTTAGCAACCTGTTTGTAAGGATACTAAAGTAACGGTGTAATGTTTTACAGCCATATCGGCATCAGACGTATAAACAGACCTGTAAGCTCACATGTTATTACAGGTTGTAGGCATTTTACTAGAAAAAAATACATTCTAAGTTACCTTTAATTTTTTTGTACGCAGTTACATTTAGCACTTTACTAAGACTACTAATCTGATATATGACTGTCTCAGTCTTCCATCCCCTATCCCCATAAGACAAACGACGTCTCCTAGCCGACCGTGAGGCATTAATTCGAGAGGTCCTAAGACTGTGACCCGAAGATATTTCCACAGAACTATTTGTCACCAGGCATTAGCTGTTCCGCTCGCTACATATCTGTGTAGCTCGGGTTACGCACTGGTTTATACTTAAACTCTAGGGATTGATTGCAGATATCAGGTATACGCCCGCTTGAAATTTGTACAAAAACATAATTGAATATGTGCAGTAATATGGTATTTAAATAAAGATTCAAAATACATATTCTGTACAGAAACACGCAGGCCAATACAAACAGACATGTTCACACATGTTAACTGCTCGGTGATCGAACTCGGAACTTTTGGTGTTGTAGATGGTCTCAACCATTACACAACTAAGGTCGTCATTATGTTATTATTTCATAATGAATGTTTAGTATCTACATTTATACACTACATTTAATGCAGGGCAAAGAGTGCTTTAAGCTTTAATAAATCGATTTGAACAAATTGCATGCAGATCCAATTATTGGATAAATTGGACTGTATTGATCACATCCTCATAAACGTACAAGCAACGTTTAAATTTCATTTTGTAAGCAATAAATCGTGCCAATAAATGCGGAAACAGCCACCAATCATTTAGTTAGCAACAATGATAAAATGAGGTGGATAGTGCCCTTATATTTTATAGAAGAGTGTAGTCTTATTGGTCCCTTCAAATTACTTAAAAATAAAGGGAAAGCGAACTTTATTTTAAAAACGTTTTCTAGAATTGTTTACCTATAGATTATGCCATAAATAAACTGTGGGTCCTCAGAAAGAACCAAAATATGAAACTATTAAATTCCTGAATGATTAAAAAGATAATTTAAATTAATAATAATAAAACGTTTATTGACATAAAAAAGTTAACAAATTGGGAGAAAACCCCTGTCTGTGTTAGGTATGCAAACCCGTGTTACAGAAGTCAGTGCTTCCAGTCGCCGGAGATGACTCGATACAGTTTTATTATATACATTACATTAACCTTAAACTTAATTTAGAACATATAACCAAACAGTACAAAACAACTGATGTATATAAACATTTCAGAGCAAAAGTACAATTAATTTGAATGTTTTCGTATTCAAATGAGGATATGTGTTCATGTGTGTAAATGTGTTAATGTATGTACGTGTGTATGATTGTGTGTTAGTATGTATACATGATGATGTGCGCATGTTATTTTGATAGTACCTATTTAGTTCAATTTATACGCTATTCTTGATTTAATTAATTTTTAGTAATGATTCAGTCTCCTGGTAATCCAGCCCAAGTAACCAGGCCCTAGCCCTAACTTTAACCTTGTATTTCATCATCATCATAAGCTCATTAAACGTCCCCACCAAGGGGCACGAGCCTACCCGTATAGGGTGATTAGGCCTTAGTCATCCACGCGGGCCCAGTGCGGATTGGACGACTTCACGCACAATCTTTGAATCTCTTCGCAGACGTGCGTAAAGGTTTCCTCACGATGTTTTCCTTCACCGTAAGAGCGTCGGGTAACGTACATATAATTTCGAAAATTCGAAAACACATTGATACGTGGCGGGATTTGAACCACAGTCCTCCCGGTAGGAGGGCAACAGTCCACACCATTGCGCCACCGACGCTCTTATTACGACGACCTTGTATTTAGTCATAGGATAAATATTAAATATAAAATTGAACTCATAATTTTCTTCTTTTTATTAATGTTATATATGTGCTGACTCTACTTTAAATTGTGAACACACTTACCACCAAATGGGCTGTCTACTAAAATTCTAACATTAATTATATACCCCTTTCCGGGTGTAGAAGGAACACCTATCGAAAACCTTATATATACACACTTAACTGTATTAAGCTATATACAGTGCTGAAAACAAAGCAAACATTTGAAGAGACTACTAATGGTGACAATGCCATTAATTTATTTGTTTAAGGACATGGAAACGATTCTATTTTAGTTCTGAACAAATAACGGTTACAAGCAATCAATGTTGATTACTTTCAACTTCATTGACATGGTTTAAATTCTAAATTGTTGATTGATGAAGATTTAAATTATGAGATTATAACAAATAGTTACGATAAGAGGATGTGATTTCGAATTTTCGAAATTCTATGTACGTTTATCCGACGCTCTTACGGTGAAGGAAAACATCGTGAGGAAACCTGCGCACGCCTGCGAAGAGATTCAAAGGTTGTGCGTGCAGTCGACCAATTCGCACTGGGCTCGCGTGGATGACTAAGCCTAATCACTCTATACGGGTAGGTTCGTGCCCTTCGGTGGGGACGTTTAATGAGCTGTTTATGATGAGGAGGAGTCAAACGAGCATACGGATCATCTGATGGTTAGTGCCACCGCCGCCCATGAACATTTGCAAGACCTCAGGTCCCAGAAACGCGATGTTTTCCTTCACCATGGTAGTATATAATATAATGTCGAAAATCCGTAAAGACATTGTAACGTGACGGGATTTGAACCAGCCCTCTCTAGATTGGAAGGCAACAAAAGTTCATAACAATGAACCATCGACGCACTGTGTTCTGTTGACGACCACAAATGTCAAGCAACTATCAGAAAGGCTGGTCATCGGATGAGTAGCTGAATAACGTATCCAGTGACACTTACGCTATAAAGGCAAATCTAATGACACCTCATATGCTAAAATCCGTCAATCCGTTTAGGCTGCAGCAGGGAACATAAAAATCTACATACATACATACATTTGATATCATAACCCTCCTTCGTCAGTCGGGTAAAAATACTAACTTGAGT
Source organism: Leucinodes orbonalis (assembly GCA_019425675.1). Taxonomy (NCBI): domain Eukaryota; kingdom Metazoa; phylum Arthropoda; class Insecta; order Lepidoptera; family Crambidae; genus Leucinodes; species Leucinodes orbonalis. Next base: position 23,678 of record PQWD01000549.1, read on the forward strand.
CCCTTCGTGTTTCGTAGGGCACGTTAGGCCTTTGGTCTCGGCTACTGTCATCGTAGCAGTCGGTAACATATATCTATCTGGTTGGTTAGTGCTAAAGCCGTGCTGTGTTGGAAAACCTGTGCACTGCACATGCAAACACTGAGCAAGTAATAAGTTAAACATGCAAACAAGTATAATTTAGTTTAGAAAGCTATATAATTGAAGTCGAGATGTCATCGTTTAGATTGACGTCACTCTTTATATATATTCATAAGTCCCACAGGTAATGTCGCCTATCACAACGATCAATTTAATGTTTAACCAAGTGGTACAGGATTCAATCAAGTAAAAGGTTTTTAGTTGACGGCAAAGTTTATGATTGGTAAACAAACGATTTTTATTTATTGACTATTTCACACAGATTTAAAAGTCAGCCACTATATTCGCGTGCAACCAAATATATTTGTTCGTGAACATTTCAGTTTTTAATAGTTTGAATATTTTCTTTTTAAAATAAGTATATATAAAAAGTTTCTATATTTATGCGTTGTTTAATTTCGATTTGTTTTTTTTGAATATTTTTATTCTGTTGTAACTCTTCATTAGATATACCATTTTCAATGTTTTTATTGATTTTCACCCGAGGAATAAGGTTCAAAATGTTGTGGGATCTACCTGATTGCACAGTTCATTTATTACGTCTCCACCGAGGGGCACGAGCTTAACCGTAAAGGGTGAGTAGGTCTTAGTCGTCCACGCGGGCTCTGTGCGGATTAACCAACTTCACGCACAGCCTTTGAATCTCTTCTCAGGTGTGCGCAACATCGTGAGAAAACCTGCGTGAGGGAGTATTTATTAGCAGTACTCAGAAATATAATCTAAAATTACCTCCTCGACCAGTGAGAAGTCCGAAAAGCGTCAGTTATTCCAAGCACCAACCCCGTGTCATATCTCACAAGACGCGACATTTTTTCAATATTGTACTGTGGAAAACCGTTTTTACGGCTTATATTTATTTCCATGCGTATGCCCTCGTAGGAATCCTTCTCCGTCTGCGGCGGACAAATTACCCATTCTATCTGTCATCCCGAATACCTATTACATTTTTCCAACCACCTTCTGTTTTCTCGAATATTCCACGGATCAAACGTGTGATTGATGCGCACTTGACGTGTCGCCGGCTAATGTTGGGTAGAGATTGATATGTTCCCTTGAGAGTGGAGCACGTTCCGTATATTTATCCTATTTGAATGCGAGAGAATCTATCGCCCGTGGAATAACGACTGTGTTTAAATCCAGCTTGGTTTGATGGAGGTGTATTGTTTTGGAGGCTCGATAGCATTTTGTGGACTGTTGCCTACCTAAAGGGTGCAGGTTCAAATCCCGAGGCGAACCAATGTCTTTTTTTATGTTACGAAGTGAACAGAACGGTCACGACGCTCACTTGGTGGTAAGTGTTACTCCTAACGATGACAGAGCGGCATTGAAGGAAACCAACAACTGATAGACAGTTTTTAACCTCCATCAATGCCGCAATGCGCCCATAACTCGAGACAACATCTTTACCCGTAATTTGCTATACAGTCTTTTAAAATTTTCGAAATTATATACCTGTTAATTCGACGCTCTTATTAAATTCGAAGGAAAATATCGCGATGGAACCTGCGCACAGCTACGAAGAGATTCAAAGGTTGTACAGGTACAGGTTGTCAGTCTATTCGCACTGGGCTCGCGTGGAATATTAAGGCCTATACACGTTCTTCGGGTAGGCTCGTGGCTCTCGGTGGGGACGTAAAAAAACATAATGATGATGAAGGCTCGATGGTGTTGCGCGTAAGGTTGACAATAACGGAAGTCAAGCGAATGGATGAGCAACCGATGTATGTAACAAGTAACCCAGAAAAACCCGATGTTCCAATCTCCCCAAAGTTAAGATATGCGGAAAGGCCTGTGCTCTGCAGTTAGCTGTTATAGGCTGATGAAGATGAACCAAAACAGAGTGAATTTGTTACTGGATTCTTCTTAGTAGACAACGACAGTCCGAAACAGTGGTAGAATCAATTTGACATTCATAAGTGTTCTTATGGACCTAAAATTTGTATATATTTGAATTTCCAAAAACAGGAGTGGATTTTTTTAAAATTTTTTATAGGCAGATATTTGACGAATATTTATGTGATAAAAATCCGTGGTCTTAAACTGCTCAGCTATTTCAGTGTTTATGATATATTGTTACATTAAGGAATTGTTTTTAAAAAAGGCTACACTGTTGAGTTTTCTTGAGTGCTATTTTCTCAACAGGCCAAACCACTGAAGCGCTTTTTTTTCAAAGCATCAAAACTCATATTTTTAGTTTAGTATTTTAATCGTTTTTTATTATATTTTTGTATATTTTTTGACGTTCATAAGTGCTTTTTGTAAGCCTAATTTGAAATAAATGTTTTTGCCTTTGACTTTGAATCGCTATCTCACCTGATGACCTGGTGATGATGCAGCCGAGGGTGGATTATGCCTGCCTAGAAATAGCCTATTTATTATTGCCTTTTAAGACAGCAAAGTTGTAATGATTGGGAAACACATAAGGAGGCAAAGAGTTCCAGGATAAAAATGACCCTTGTTCGATGCACTGTTTTCACTGGTTAGTTTGGGAAACCTTAAACCATTTAGGTATGACCAACGTCCGTATATAATGTGAAAAACACGATTCCTTCTTTTTGAGTTAATATAATTTGACAAACTCTAAAATATGCGGCCAATATTGAGCCACTTCAATCGCACATTCATTTATCAGATCAGAGAAGATAAGCAAATCTTTTATACCTCATAAAAGTTACCAAAACATAACCTCAAATAGCATGTTAAGGTGCTCATATTGCATCGAAACGACATAAATTCCACCAACGTCTTTCAATTTCGCATTTCTGGTCACGTAAATCATGTTTTGACGTAACTCAAGATAAATATGTTTTTAGGGCTCCGAAAGCGCCCAATATTGCCAAGGGAAAATACACGCGGAACTTTATTTATTATTTTTTATAAAACTTGTAAATCAATCTTCATTGAAAAATATTATTAGTAGCGAGTATGCGTTTTCAATTAATAATGATAATTGCAGCTTTAATTCTATGACAATAATATTTAATTAATAATATGAAAAATCTGAACATTTTTTATAAATGATATTAATAATATGAAAATAGGATGATTTGGATTAAATTCTTGGGTGGACTTAAAGTATTTTATCAACAACATCTTGCTGAAAAAACGTTATTTTTTTAATTAGCAGTATCAATGTCAATTAAATTTGTCTCCATTTTCATTATATCAAAATTAATTCTCATGAATGTTTCATTCTGCCATTGCTATGCTATACGGAATGGCCTGTGCTCTGCAGTGGGCCGTTATAGGCTGATGATGATGAAACATTTTTCATTTCTTGCTGGTGTTGAGCTTCATTGTGAGTCTACGATGAGGTTAGAATATCCCTATTAAATAAATTCTATAATAATTGGAAAAAGAAAAATATGGTATTCACCAAATATTCTTAAAGCGTTGTACGGGTATTAATGTGTAGGGATTGGCCGAACTAAGGTATCGTTTTCGTGTGGTTTTCGGATCTTCAAATAATTATATACTCTATTATGTTGATAAGGATTTAGTATATAGTACTGGTGAATACTAATAATTGTGGCTAAAACAAAGTAAGAACGAAATTCGTGCCTTCGTTTTTGCGCGACATGCTTCCTAATTCTATGTAGATAGTAGAAGCTGTATATACAGTATACATTCCCCTTGGATTGTTTCATAGGTTTTTGCAATGAACGATTTAACAGATAAACTATTTATTATGAATATCTAATACGCTGTCATGCTTTAGTATTAAATGTATTTGCGTTATATTCGTATTCACCTTACAACCCTGTGTATGACGAATAGGTTTTTTACAATGACACTCCAATTTTATTTACATTAATAAATAAAAATGAAGTGTATTTTTTTATTGTATTTATAAATGTATTATATTTTAATAAAATAAATGTAACTAGAAATTTTATAACAAATTTGACCAGTAACGCGGCAACCCTGTATACAGTCTGCACTTGTCCGACTGTGCTCGTGGCAGGCTTTTATCTAGATTGCTCAAGGCTGCCGCCAATTACTCCTAATTTTCCAGTGAATAATTGAGATGGCCGCACGGTTGGTCACTTGCGTAAATTGATTTTGTTCTTAAGTGTTTTAAGGGTTGAATTTTTTAGAAAGGCTCGTGACCAGCATGATTTCATGTTTTAGGATACAAAGATGTTAGTCCAACCAACAACTTAACCTGCCTTTAATAGTGCGTCGGGACTTTAAATACATATTTGAGAGACACTATTTAAATTCTGGGACTTAAGTAAGAAAACTTATGGAACTTGAGACATAATTTATATTTACACATTTATGCCGTTTTGTGAAAACTTATTATCATTACCTAAACCTACCTGCCACCTTAACCAAGTCACCGGTCATTCTGGTCTTGGTTTGTTAATGTATGTAAGTAAATATTTATTTATGACCTTCCATATACTCCTGATCAAATAGGATTCTTTTGAAAATCCATCAGATAAACTAATAAAGTAGAATTTTAAATTCCTTTTTTTACGAATATTAACAAAAAAAGAATCCATTTTTCATGTTTTTGTTAAAAGTTTTTGTTTCCCTTATCGATGGATAATGAGTTTATCCAATTTCGCAATTAGTAAAGCATCGAAATTGTGCATACAGACTGCACGTATTTACTTTAATGATTCGGCCGTTTATTCAATCATAGATTTACGTAATTTGAATTTGAAATTGGAAGCCATACGTCTAAGTGCGTTAGATACTATTCATGACTATGTAATTTTTTCGAAAGCCTCTTGAATATTTTACAAAAATCTGGTTTAAAGTCTTGTAAGAAGAACAAATACATTTGACTGAGGAAATACTAAAAGAACTAGAGGGACTGATGAGGTGGAATGAATTATTCCCGAGCTCTTCAGCCAAGTGGACGTGTTTCGCACCCCCGTTTGGCTGAAGAGCTGCCTCCGGGCGGTGATCTTCCCTGGGCGGTTTGGAAAACTATGAAAAGCTGCGGGTGGTTGTTGGCTGGTGCCGTGAGAATCGATTAAGATGATAATATTCCAGAAGCAGTCTGTGCGACTGTGGTGCCCCTCAAACATTGGAACACCTACTGTCTTGCCCGAACTGTCATTATTGGTCGTGTTACCATGTTTAACATGAATCCATATCGACTCGATAAGAAGAAGACTAAAGGGACTGAAATAGCCCGCTTAGCTAGTTATGGCGACAATGGGCAAGTCACATACAATGTAAAATCGATGGCCGACGGGGCGTTAAGGTTCTCAAGTGGCTTCCACGCAACGGAAAGTGGAGCGTAGGACAACCCATTAAGGTATCAGGCTCTACAGTTGATGAAATTAGCCGTAATTATGATGATGAGAAAATATTTTAACCTATTTTGCAAGCTGATATTGTCTGTCAATTCTTTGTTTTTAAAGTTAACGAGTAATAAGTAGATCTAATTAGAGACGTAAATTGAAAAGCCCCAGTCAAAAGTTAACCTAGAAGACGTAAAACAACATACGACTTAACGTGCTTTCCGAAGCTCCATGAGACTCATATCATTTTACTGGAGATACCAAGAGTGAGATTGATTAATAAATAAATATCCACTGACATTCACATAGCGCCATCTAGCACCAAGTTAAGCGTAAAGTCTGTATTATGGGTACTAAACAACGGATAAACATACTAATATATATTTTTGTAAATACATACATATTATACAAAGAAAACACCCAGACTATTACAAACAGACATATTCATGCACACAAATGTTTGTACTGCCCGGGGATCGAACCCAGAACCCTTGGTGTTGCAGCCGACCTCTAAACCGCAACACCAAATGGGTCGTCAATGGTGAGATTGATCTCCATCTATTATTTATTTATTTATAATAATAAAGATATACTTATTATGTGACGTGACGTCATGCCAAAAAAACTGCACAAGCCGTTGCATAGCGTCCAGGCCGGCCGGCCTCCGGATCGGAAGCGGCGTGATCATGCTCGCGGAAATGGAATTTTAAATCCATTGTACTTACGCTGCTTGTATAGGTTATATGCGAGATTCTTTCTTTTTGCTGGTAGTTTATTTTATGTTTTCGGTTTGCGAGCTTGGATTTTGAGATGGCAAAACGGTATTCCAATTATGATACACTGAATAACGTTATTGGTTTTGGCTTTATAAGCGCTTATTTATATTATAAACTAGCAGTGCCCCGCGGTTTTTCCTGCGGTATAGATATTCTCCCGCAGTAACAGCTCACGCGTAAAACATAAGGTACTTCCTTTGCAAGAAAATAAAATGGTTATTTCAATATTATAAAAATACTCCAATTTTATTTATACGTATGTATAAATTAAAGAGCGAAGTTAAGGGCTTGACAGAGGATAAGTGGCTCGTTTTTTATAAAATACTTCAAGTGCTATGTTTATATTTATTTCATAAAGTGTACAGGTCGACCAGTTGGCTCGCCTTAGTAAAGTCAAACACAAAATCTTTTTATTTATTATTAGTTACTGTTATGTATTATTTATTAGGCTTACAAAAACACTTATGGTAAGGTAAGTATCTAATGGTCAAGCGTATCACTTACTATCAGATAAGCGAACTGAAAAACATGCTATAAAATGAAGCTTACCTGCGTGCTAATAAGAGATGCAATGTGGAAGGAAATAAATCACTGTATGCTCGTAGTATCGAGCGTCGTAAGAGCGTCGGTGGCTCAATGGTGTGGACTGTCGCCTTCCTACCGGGAGGGCTGAGGTTCAAATCCGACACGTACAATGTGTTTTCGAATTTTCGAAAATATATGTACGTTATCCGACGCTCTTACGGTGAAGGAAAACATCGTGAGGAAACCTTAATGCACACCTGCGAAGAGATTTCGATGGTTGTGTGTGAAGTCGTCCATCCGCACTGGGCCCGCGTGGACGACTTAGGCCTAATCAATATACGGGCAGGCGCGTGCCCCTCGGTGGGGACGTTTAATGAGCTGATGATGATGATGCTCCGTAATATAGTCTTATAAAATTTCCTTCGACAGAGCCTACATGTCACCCAAGACGATAGATTTTAGAGCTAGTACACCTATTTAAAAAAGAATCAATTAATGTAATGTTTTTAATATATGAAAGAATATTTAACTGTAGAATACAAATTTAATCGATGTTAATTGTATTGTATTTTGTTATTTTTTTGTTTGCTGATTTAATTGAAATGAAATGAAATGAAATGAAATCTTTTTATTTCTGAGATTGTGGTTTACAGATTTTCGTCAATTATGAGATCAGCACAATCTGCCATTTGTGGCGTAGAAATCTTAGTTATATCGTTTAACATGCAACACTTATAATATTTCTTTTTATAATAATCCCGTCGTCGATTGAATGTCATTGATATTATTTTGTATTTTAAATTTAATTTGATAATTAATCAATTATAGTGTATATTTTGATATAATTTTTGTATTTGTAATTAAAAATGAGACATTTTTTTATGTTCAAACGTTGCAATGCCTTAACAGGGTCATGTTGTGGGATGTCTAATATTTTAAGAACTTTATGTAACCAACATGAGCAATAAAGGAATTATTAATATGAATTTTATTTCAGTAACTTTTCCGGATAGTTGTACTTCACGGGACGATATCTAGCACAGCGATGGATACCTGCCTTACCACTCCAGAACTCATCTGCTGTAACGGCCATCGGTTCTGCGACATGACATATGCTACCAGCCCATCATAACCAGCTCATTAAACGTCCCTACCTAGGGGCACGAGACTACCCGTATAGAGTGTAAAGGCCTTAGTCGTCCACGCGGGCCCAGTGCGGATTGGCCGACTACACGCACAACCTTTGAATCTCTTCGGAGGCGTGCGCAGGTTTCCTCACGATGTTTTCCTTCACCGTAAAAGTGTCGGATAACGTAAATATAATAATTTCAAAAAATCGAAAACATATTGGTACGTGGCGGGATTTGCATCTACGAGCTATGGCGTTACCTAATATTCGTTCTTTAAAATAATATTCTAATTTCATCCCTCAAACCATCAATCCCGCAGTCACTGTATTAGTTACGTATGGTAATACGGGTAGAACGCATCGTTCAAATATTTTCGTCATTGCATATTCAAACGGTAAGATAGATATCTTTCATGCCAGAAATAATGTACTACGCGGCACGTTCAAAAATAATATAGTAAAAAGTATAGAATCGTGGTATGTTCACAAAACAACTCAAAAAAGTGTTCCGAATGCAGTGACATCACACATACACATATTTCGCATGAACGTACATTTACCTAAGCAAAGAGCCTACAACTGTATTTTCGTTTTTGAGACACGGATGGCGTATCTACCTTTATATACAGAATATCATTGGGCACGTTGTGATTAATTAAGCGTTTTTGTCTTCTATGGTAAAACAGACGTTTTAAATTCCACAAACAAGAATAGCCCAGTACAATTCAATAAATATTGTACAGGTGAAATGCAATCTGGAGCACATTCGTTACGAATTCAGTTTAATGCGTCCAGAGTTACACCTCGTTGGCAATACGGAACATTACATTATATACTCCCAACTGAATATTACATTATGTTATGATATATCGCATATTTTTGGTATTAAAAAGACAAACACGGTATGACTTTAAGAAATGAAGGAATTGGTGAACAGTCTTCAAAAAATAGGTCACATAATTCGACCGTTTGATATTTGACTGTATATAAAATTAACTGATATTTTGTATAGTATTTCAAATAAACGAATTCATATTGTCCCCAGTACAAACTGCATTTATTATTCATATACAAGCGTGTTAGTAAAGTTCATTTCCTATCCACGGTATATTGTAAACTAGTTCGTAATAGTTTAGGTTGCAGAACATTGGCGGAGCTTGGACCGGGGTCAAGTTGTTTCCGCACCTTTGAGACCTGATATGGGTCCCTCGTTCAGTTTTCAAGCGTAGCTTTTTTGATTTTTCTCAATTGTTCTATGCAGCTCTTCCTCTGCTTCCGCGTATTAGAAGATATCTTGCCAAAAATCATGAATGCTAGATATCTTTCCGCATACCAATTTTTAGCTTTCTACTTTAAAAATTTAGAAATTGCTGTATACAAATAGAATACTCTACATATATACAAATAAAATACAAGAGAAATCTTACTCACTTCAACAAATTTGTCTAGTTTTATGGTTGTCCTAAAAGATCTAAAAGTACCTAATCACTGCTCAAAATTAAGAAATTTACTTCATACTTTTGAATAAGACTTGGCTAAGCTATTCACGAAAACTAAATTTAATACGTATAACAAACAAAATCAAATCACAAGTGTTCATAAGTTTGTCCAACATTTCGCCACGGGGTGCTCGACATTCCAATTTGGGGTGACTTTTATATCGGTCGTTTTTCACCGGACTAGTATTTCAATTTGTATATTTTCCATCCTGAATGGTATATTGGTCCGGACATATTTATTCGCAAAGGTAGAAATGGTTGTTTAGTTTATGACGTTAACATTTTATTTCAAGTAGAGGATGACGAATTTAGTTTTGAACTTTGTTGTACTGCCTAAGGGTCTCTTTATTAGGCTTAAGATTGCTCAACGTGCTATGGAAAGGGGTATGATAGGTGATTTCCTACGCGATAAGTTTCAGAACATGGATATCCAAAGTAAAAACTAGAGTGACTGATATAGCTAACAGGATAAGGAAGTTGAAGTGGCAGTGGGTAAGGCACATAAGTAGAACCGATGGCCGATAGGGCGGAACGGCTCTCGAGTGGTGTCCAAGTAACGGAAAACGAAGCGTAGGATGACTTCCAACCAGATGGATTGATGACCTTTTTAAGGTAGCGCGTAGGAGATGAATGTCGCAAGGGATCGGTCCACATGGAAATCATTAGGGGAGGCCTTCGTTTAGCAGTGGAAATTTTAGGCTGTAATGATGATGCATGATATACTGCGGATGAAAAACGAATTCCGAAAGCTTTTTATTAGAAGGGTATTCACGGTTTAAAAATCGCCATGATCGATCACCAGGTGGGAGACCAAACAATGTACTGATGTCTGCGTGCTTCGGTGACGTTCAGCAGTCGATCCGAACCTGATTTAAGCCGAGGTTCAAGTCCCACTCTGGGACGCCCTTAGGCTCGTTGTATTTCAAGGCTGAGAGCCATCTGCGCTTGCCAATTGTCCGGTGAAGCTGTAAAGGCCATCTACGGACAACAGCAGTAGTCAGTTCGAAAAAAAAATTAAAAAAACGGACCTATATTTTAGGATAGAAGTCTTATTAACACCCGCCAATTCGTAGTGCTTTTTTATCAGGTGGTAGAAAATATACTGATATATCTAGCTAGGTCCATAGTACCACATATTGTGGCGTGAAATAGAAGTTTTTGCACGTCTTTGTTTTCTGATGAGGACGCCTTAGTACTGAGTATAAAAGACCTTATGTTTGCGACAAAAATGATCCTTTTTAAACACTTTTATTACAGGGAACGATATCTAGCTATGTTGGATACCCGAATGGACGAATTTGTATCGTGCCAAGTAAAAAGAACCTAAAAAATAGTGTTGATTGAAATAAGTAGAATTGCACCCCGTCAATGGTATACAATGAATCGATATAGCTATACTTAGAGTACTAACCATGGAATGTCAAACCCCTGACCAATATCAGAGTCAAGCGGTCACATTGAGAATGCAACCGCGTCCATTATAATGTTGCGGGATCATGTTCGGTAATACGTATAAATATTTACAAATACACACATACATATATAGCTTCCAGACCGATTTTCAGCCACGGCGACCACCTCGTTGTAGCTGCGTTGATGTGCTCGCAGATGACTGATATAGCCAATTTTTGCAGCAAATATGCGCCTACAACTATTAAAAGTCAGCACGCCATAATTATAATGGATGGGCGCAGGTTGTCGGGCCTTGACGAAAAAAGCTCGTTTAGCATCGACGTCTGCTCTAAACTTATTTTCGAACTCAAACACCTTAGTGTTCACCGTACGCCTCCAGATTGACCGATCTGCTGCTATTGTCTGCCACTGAGATGGATCGAGACTACACCCTTTCATGTGTTTCTTAAGTTATTGTCTCTTAGGTTCTTATCCACAAATATTATAATAAGACCAATCATCAGTTTCCTTTTGTCGAAACTTTTTACCACGCACGACATCGCTTCGGAATACATATCGCGCGATCTAGCCCCGTATTAAGCAAGTAGCTTGTATTTAGTGTACTAAATGAATGATAAACATACTATTTTTTTTGTAATTACAACAGTTCATAGAAACACCCAAATCATTACCAGCAGACATGTTTATACACACAAATGTGTGTAATGCCCGGGGATAGAACCCAGACCTTTGTTGTAGTAGCGACATCTCGACCATTATATAACATGGGTCGTCGGAATCAGCCTAAAATTCCATGAACATTAGAACTTGGCGCCCTTCAACGCAATGAGCAAATTTCTATTCAACCTTTCGCAGTCTATTGCTAAATATAGGTTTCCTCCAGTCTTCGCCAGATATCCCAGTCCTCCGCATTTTCATGCTCCACCAGTGACCTTTCGGAAGTCATCGGTCCATTGGGCTGGAGGGCGTCTTACACTACGCTAGGTAAGACGCCCTCCCTCCCTCCTACGCTATACGGTCTCCACACCAGAACTCATTTGCTCCAAGGCCATCGGTTCTGCGATACATAGTCCCATTACCACTTAAATGAGTTGATCAATAATTTGAATTCTCTTACAGATAAAATAATAATTGTCTGTTGAGTGACTTTAAACAATTCAAAACGGGGAGCGAAATGTCAAAATAGGAAAAGGAAATCAGATTTTTACTCAAACAAAATAAAAGTTTTTTAGTCGACCTAACGGCCTATGATATACTACAAAGTACCAGGTATACACTCCTAAGTCAATAAATTGTACCTGATTAGAAAAGGGTATTTGAATAGCGAAGGACACCGATGAAGCATAATGCAACCCTTAACCGGTTTCTTATTTCAAGTACGTACATTCCTTTACGTTTAGTACAACAGTCCAGTGGGCCAGTAAATATGAAATTGATTGTGGCAAATGTACCGTTTAATGAATAATATTCTTCCACTGTACGTTGGACTTTGGCCCAATAGTAATAAAGTTGCTATTCAACCTCGTTAATTGATGAAAAGTTTTGATATTTTGGAGGGAAAGGCGCTGTTCAATTGGCTGTGGAATGTAATGGCCGTTACTTTATGGGGATCAAATATTTTTGTAATGAAATATTTTTCCGATATTGTCGGCCAACGTTATTAAAAAAAGAAAAAGAAAGCTAACCTTAGAAATGAAAACGTCAGTATTAACAATGGAAATATAATCGCGAAGACGACTTTCAACCCTGACTACCTTGAGCGCTGTCGTGTCGTGCCATGATTTCGATTTGATTGAAATAATGTCTTATATTGGTGCACCAGGCAGTAAAGCAGGGTTTGTAGTTACAACTCGTATGCTCAGCTTTGAAATAAAATAATTCTTCCATTTCAAGTAGCACAAAATATTAACGTGTCAATCCAACTTTAATAACCTCAATGACATCTCGACTTATCTACTCATCTTAAACTTGATTTATTCTGCTTATAATCAAATAGTGGCAGGGTAAGATGAAAGAACTCAATGATAACAATAATTGAACACTTAAGACTTCATAATTATCTCTATGATATTCAAAGCAAAAAAGTTTCAACTGAAATAATTGGACTCGTGTTTCGGCGATAAAAATGCAAGAGCCAATGACCGGGCGTCTCGGGGTAAGAGGTCTTGCTAAGAGGATTAACAAGGATAATAAGGTTTGCACCGACACACTTGGCCAGGTCAAATGGGGCTTACCAACTCTCTGTACTGTCTAGTTCGTGGAACGATTTTACTTGCAAGACGTGGGTTGTTTTACAAAAGAAACGTGATATTATGAAACTTGTTCTACATTTATAAGTTAGGTAAGAAAGAGATCATAATGAAAATATTGTTGTAATGCTTGTTAATTTAGATAAGTACCATTTTGTGTTTAATCTAAAATTTGTAATATTGATTATTATTTGTATACAGGCGGGTTACGGCCCATGGCTATGCTGTGTGAGATGATCTTATAACTGTTATAAAACGGCGTTTTAAAATACGACAAAAAGATGTTTAAAATCAAATTTAGTATAAATTAGTGTAGATACTTTTTTATTATTCATCATCGTCATCATCATCATCAGCTCATTAAACGTCCCCACCGAGGGGCACGAGCCTACCCGTATAGGGTGATTAGGCCTTAGTCGTCCACGCGGGCCCAGTGCGGATTGGACGACTTCACACACAACCTTCGAATCTCTTCGCAGGCGTGCATGAAGGTTTCCTCACGATGTGTTCCTTCACCGTAAGACAGTAGTTTTTATTATTACCGTAAATTAAATACAATCTTAGTATATGCAATTCAAAGGCATGATGTTGATAACATTAACAGAAGTAGCAAAGGACAAGTTTCATCAAAGCTTGGGCTTCACAAACATATGGACCGCACACAGGGCCCTGGCCCGTGACCTCTTATTGTTTAACTTAGCTTAAATTGATTTGACTTCGAAGGGAGAGAGGAAATAGGTTTACACTGAATGCACATTTCTTTATAATACAAATAGCGACCTTAAACTTAACACTAGTCTGAAGCAATTTAATTTTCATACTATGTGGATACCTGAATCTCTCTTTTATATGATACACGAATCAAAATCAATCGAATATGAGTATATGTAATAACTTTAAGCACCTAATTGTCTGAAAATTGGGACGACTCCGTGCTGACTGTAATCTGGCGATTGTTATTTAAAATGCTTTTGAGAAGCTGCGTTTAGGTAGATTTCACTTTACTTTGAAGGTTTCCCATTTTTCCAAAGTAAAATAATATATGACTGCACATAAAACGTCGATTGACCGCGGGATATGTAATTGCAATAATACATATTCGAATTTAGCTATTACACGAACAACACGAGTCACAATGTTTATATTAGCATCCCCATATTAGGCTAGCGGTTCAATTCACGGCCGCCATGTACTGTTGGGAGACGAGTCAAACGAATCAAGATCGGTTTAACACTTTATTATTATGAATCAATACAGAATACATATAATGCTTATTCTAAGTATATGTTAGGGTCATCACACTACAATAGATACTTTTTAATATCTGTGTGTGTCTTTTAATATTGTAACATAGTGGTTTCATCATCATCAGCTCATTAAACGTCCCCACCGAGGGGCACGAGCCTACCCGTAAAGGGTGATTAGGCCTTAGTCGTCCACGCGGGCCCAGTGCGGATTGGACGACTTCACACACAACCTTCGAATCTCTTCGCAGGCGTGCATGAAGGTTTCATCACGATGTTTTCCTTCACCGTAAGAGCGTCGGATAACGTACATATATTTTCGAAAATTCGAAAATACATTGGTACGTGTCGGGATTTGAACCTCAGCCCTCCCGATAGGAAGGCGACAGTCCACACCACTGAGCCACCGACGCTCTCACATAGTGGTTTATACCTGTTTAATTGATTTTTAACTCAAGAACGTTCGATACATCTACAAAAAAAGGTAAAACCTGAATTCATACTATATTTAACACACATAAACCTTATAATTTCGCGTGAGGATATATTCTTCCTCAAACTGGCCGTATCGAAACCGAGTCTCGCTGTGCCCATTAATCTTCCGAAAATCACAGTACCCGCTCACCTTGCCCGACTGTGAGATAATTGCCGAAGTTAAACAACGAACCGGCCCTTTCTAATTTGCCTCTGTCCGGTAATTACTGGCTGAGGGTCGGGAAAAGCTGGATTTTTGTGCTCCTTAACACATAGATAAGGAAGTCTCACTTATATTTATATAAATAAGACTGAATATTGTAATTGGAGATATTTTATATGATTGCATAGAAATGTCTTTTTTAGAGCATTTTCTATGTTAAAGAAAGCTAAAATATTAACCACCGCTAAGTACAGTCATGAGTTCTGACTTCCAAGTCAGAGCCTTAGCCTGCTTCACCTGTCAATCATGGAACGAGATTCAGGATTCGTGATTGGACGAATGACGTCTCTATGAAATGACCAGCGCGACATGTTGTGGTTCAAAATTCCTGGGATGGAGGCTGAATTCTCATCTGCGTGGATTCATCATTAACCAACCAATAATACGTCATGCAGGTTATATGCTCCCCAAAAAGAATGGCTTCAAGGAGATTATACCGTAACCCACCACGTGGGCCTAAATGCATTTTGGTGGGGTTATATGCCAACCGAAACATGGAATCACCCAATTAGGTGATTCTATCTGTAATGTCCAAATAATACTGGGAATCGCATAAAGTGACTTTAACAGCGATCTTAATTCAACGCACAGAGACTTTGCCTAAAAGACGGCATCATGCTATTGGCTTAGCTTTGTCTCGGGTTGAAGGAAGACAGACAAATGACAGTGAAATTACTCAGTTTCTCTTTCTTTTTCAATTTATTGCAGTCCAGTGGACATAGTGTCCCCCATTTTGCGCCTGACATCCCGGTCGGTTTAGCGACACATGTGGCTATCTAAGTTTATTCCGAGTACAGCATCATCCGGTTTTGTGTGACAATATGCGTATGCCATAAATTTACCTGCGGCTCATGTATACGTTTATATAAATGTATGTGTCACCATGACAGTAACATGAAGTTTACTACGGTCGTTTGCATCTAAAACATCGAAAAAACCGTTGACCAAACACTGTTCGCTAGATTTAGCTAAATGTTTGCAGAGACTAGGGCTGCCAAATATTCTTACGTATTTAACAAATAAATGACGAATAACATGCCAAATCTAAATTTAAACATAGTATGTAAATTAGTTTTAGATGATGATTTTTATATTGTGATATTAAAATATAAAAAATCTAGAGCGTCGGTGGCTCAATGTGGACTGTCGCCTTCCTACCGGAGGGCTGAGGTTCAAATCCCGACACGTACCAATGTGTTTTCGAATTTTCGAAAATATATGTACGTTATCCGACGCTCTTACGTGAGCGTCGGATAACGTACTACGAAGCTCTACGAAGACATTCGAAGGTTGAGTGTGAAGTCGTCCAATCCGCACTGGGCCG
This sequence comes from Leucinodes orbonalis, assembly GCA_019425675.1. Lineage (NCBI taxonomy): Eukaryota > Metazoa > Arthropoda > Insecta > Lepidoptera > Crambidae > Leucinodes > Leucinodes orbonalis. Next base: position 39,933 of record PQWD01000549.1, read on the forward strand.
CGTGGACTACTAAGGCCTAATCACCCTATACGGGTAGCTCGTGCCCCTCGTGGGGATTTAATGAGCTAATGATGATAAAAAATCTATTCCAAATATGCATTTTTAATGCAGTGTTAATAATATTAGTGCTCATAATAAGAATAGTGATTTATGAAATTTGGTATCTAGCCTTAATTGTACTTTCAATTGTTCTTCATTTATCATGTTCTTTTTATTTTGGTGCAATAAAGATTACTATTATTATTATTATCTTATCAATACAGCATATAGAAAATAGAAATAAGTATATTAAACACATTTCAATATCCCACTCATAGCTATTTCAAAGAAATGAGTGTCCATGGTGATAACATTACTTACCATGAGTATAACAAAAGTTTGTCAAAAATCCGCAATTTTGGTATGGAAAATTATGACACCTGTCAACAGAGCCAGAAAAACCTGAAAAGTAAACATGGCTTGCATAAAAGTAGTGCAAAATCCAAGTAGTCAAAAGGCGTAACTTGAATTACTTTTGAACTTGAGTAAACAAAACTTCGAGTTACTTTTGTATTAGTGACACTCCGCCATTTTTAAAATGTCCATGTATAGGTCAATCATCGTATCTTTACTTAACCATGAAATAAAAGTTAACAAACTGTCGCAATTATTCATTGCTCGAATTGATCTTTGCTACTATCTTAATCCATAAGGGAACTAAGTATCCGACATAGCCCACAGGAAAGCAAGTTTAAGTGGCAGTGGGCAGGGCACATAGTGCGTAAAATCGATGCCGACGGGACAGATAGGTTCCCGGTGCGACCCGGTAACGAAAAACGAAGCATAGAAGACCCCAAACCAGATACTGATCACCTAATTAAGGTGGTGGGTAGTAGATGGATGTCAATTACAGGAGATCGGTCCTCTCTCTCTCTTCAACCTATTGCAGTCCACTGCTGGACATAGGTCTCCCCCATTTTGCGCCAGATATCCCGATCCTCCGCCTTTCTCATCCGGCTTCCACCAGCGACATTTCGCAAGTCGTCGGTCCATCGGGCTGGAGGGCGTCCTACGCTACGTTTGCCAAGACGCGGTATCCACTCCAGAACTCGTCTGCTCCAACGGCCATCGGTTCTGCGACATACGTGACCAGCCCACTGCCACTTCAACTTGCTGATCCGGCGGGCTATGTCGGTAACATTAGTTCTTTTAGATCGGTCCGCGTGGAAATTATTAGAGGAGGCCTTCGTTCAGCCGTGGACATTTTAGGCAGTAATGGTGATGATAAATTTTAGGCAGTAATGGTGATGATAAATTTTAGGCAGTAATGAAACAGCGGTTGAAATATATAACTTGAATTACTTTTCTTAGTAAACAATTTTCGAGGTCACGTTTTTTGTATTAGTGACTTTTCGTCCATATTGTTTAAACGTCCATGGTATCAGGTCAATCATCTTATATTTTGCTAAACCATGAAATTAAATGTTAACAAACTGTCGCAATCGACATTACTCGGGTTGATACCGACTACTATATTATTGAATGTAGTTGTAAACCCCCATCAATCCGTATTGGGATTGCTCTGCCCCATTTAATGATCTTTCCATAGCTATGCAATGCTTATCTATGGCACAAGTACGGTGTCAAAAGCTTTTGCCGATGACTGTATCGCCATTCAAAACAATTAAATGATATGAATATCAATCCACTCGTGAAATTTGAGAACGTAGAAATTTGTTTATGCTCGTGGAGAGAACGATGTTGAAGGAATTGATTAAAAGTAGGTTGCCATCATTTTCTGTTAACACTACCCTGCACCCGTCAACTAAGACAATAAATGTTAGGTCTCTTTTACCCGGTTGTTTTACTAACTACATTGCCCTCATCCCGAAGCACAGAAGTGCCAAAACAATCATGTATGACTCGCGGTGGTACCCATCTAAACGGCTGAATACAGAGTCTACCTCCTGGTACATTTATTGAACAAAAAATTTAGGTCTTCATTTCTATTTTTGTCAGTAAAAAAATAATTAACGCTCTAGAAAAAATGAAATGAGTGAAATAAAAAAATATTCAAAAATTCGTATCGCAAATTGGCATCCATAGCAGAAAATGCTTGTCGGCCGTCAGCGGAGCGTATCGCGGAATTTGCAAACGTGTTCCAATATAAAAAAAAAAGAATTTATACGTCGCGTTCATAATAAATATCATTTGTTCCTCGTCACGAACAAATTTAGTAGCAAAATTTCGAATCCGATTCCATAACCCATGTTTTGTGATTTGAATTTTTCACGATGATAGGAATTGGTTGGGTGTTAAACCAGTAACGACCTCAATAGAGTTGAATTATACAGATTTTTGGAACAATGTACCAAATCATATTTAGGGACGCGCGCTCAAAAAATATTGGAACATTATATTGGATTACGGAACAAAGTTCGTGCGTTTAATAACTTTGACACTAAAAGAACAACTAGGATAACTTTTATATTATATAGTATTTCCAGAAATTTATAAGAGCATTAAGGTTATGTTCCTACTTAATAATGTTATCAATAATCGTATTCGTAATTCAAGAAGGTTATAAGAATGTTGCATACTTTCTTCATCAACCCTTGAATACAGTAGTAAGAAAGCATATCTGCAACATATATGTTTTGGATTATCATCAAATTATACGGTAAGAAACATGGGGATTGTGTCTAGAAGAATTAGCTTTGATGAATAAGCGAGCAAACGATGTTAAGAAAATAATACACTTTACACAGGTAGGCTCGTGCCCCTCGGTGTGGACGTTTAAAGAGCTGGTGACGACCCACCGACAATCACACAGCGCCATCTAGCTCCTATTGAACCAATAAACTTACTCATAGAATAGATATCTTCATGTATACAAATGTTTGCACTGCTCTGGGATAGAACCCTGTACCTTTGGGGTGACAGCCGGCATCTTAACCGATAACCATATGGAGCGTCAAATATATCTGCCGCAATCAATGATGTAAAAAAGTATGGATTCGTGATATGCTCACAAAACAATCGAAAAAAGCGTTCCGAATGCAGCGACAGCACACATACACATATTTCGAAATTGGAACACATTTACCTAAACAAAAGAGTACAAACTGGCTACACTCTTTGGCGGTTCGTTTTTGAGGCACGGATGGCACCTTTATACATACAGAATATCATTGGGCGCAATGTAATTGCCGAAAAGGTTTTTTACTACGGATCCAAAAACAAGATTGACCCACCGCCGAATATTTGCTGACGCCACTTGAAATATTTAAATACCCGGATAACACACTCAGAGACCTCGCATGCTGTCGCAATCCAGGCTGACACTATTTGATAAATGACTCCAGGACCGCTTTAAAACGAATTTAAATAGCATTTTTACAATTCATGAATTATTTATAGCACCCATGAATTTCAAATTTTGCTTTTGCAATTTGTTGCGCGTTGTATTTTTACGGGGTATATCTTTGTATTTATGCTTGCTTCTAGCGCATTATCCTGACTTAAAACCAAAATAAAATAGAGTCAATTGAAAAGGCTCTTTAGTTATCGTCTACTGATGGACGAAGACAATCATATTTCCTGTATATTATTTAAAAGAAAATTGTGACCCGTTAGGGCAAATATTTAAGGAGTATAATTATTCCTGAGATTTTTTCCGTTGTTTGAATTTAATAAGCAATCAAAGCGCGGTTAGAAAAATCCGCCCGATTACAACAACATTTTCAGTTGGACCTTATAGGCAGAACTCCGCGCGTATTCTACACACGTAAAAAATATACTAAAAGATGTAAAAAAAAAAACATAAGACAGAAAACGTTAATCCTTGAGTTTTAATTGCAAATAATCTTCTTGAAGGACGATAACATTTTGCATCCAAAATACTAGTAAAAATAGGAAAACGGAAAATCCGATGATAACCATTTTCAAGCCTTTTCATAAACTGGTTGTTCCTTTAAAAGAAAAACACCTGCCTTTTGGAGTGTTGCTACACTGAATGCAGTTTTTCTTGATTTTCTGCGCTTGGTGCTTGCCTTTTGTTCATATGGATTAAACCCGTTTTATAGGTGGTATCAAAGAGCTTAATAAGTGTTATTTTAAATGTCAAGTTTGTTAAATCGAAATACTAATACATAGATAATATTCTGACAGTTCTTTTGACCCCATTTATATAGTTCACGGATTCAGGAATTTCAATGTTTTTATCGTATGCTTATAACTATTCTTGATTCATCATCATCATTACAGCCTTATAATATGTCCACTGCATAACGAAAGCTTTCACTAATGATTTCTTTTTTTCTCTTACTAAGGACCGATTCCTAGCAGGTGATATCCATCTGTTACCCATCACCTTGATCAGGTCAGTCGTCCATTTGGTTCAGGGTCAGCCCACGCTTCTTTTTATAATACGTGGACACCACTCGTTAACCATTCCGCCCCATCGGCTATCGGTTACACGCACTGTGTCCTGTCCACTGCCACTTCAGCTTGCTAATCCTTTGCGCTTTATTGGTCACCCGAGTTCCCCTACGGATATCCTCGTTTAAGACTTACCGTTAGTTAAATTTGCACAACCATCATTAGAAATAGGAATTAAAACATTCAAGTAGTCATTCAAATGCATACTGGAATTGGTCAGCTCACTTACAACAACTACGAAAGAATTAGCACCGTTATCTGCTAATTCAGTGTAAATGACCAGTTAGTTAAAGCCTCTTTCAGATGCACCATAAGACGTGACTATATATAAACTATAATAAAACTATAAACTGCAAAACTAAATGTTAACATTTGCCTCACTCAATATTAGTGGCGTGCACAAATATTATGAGAAGGGCAAAGTGAGTGTCACTAATCGCAAAAACAATAAATTATATATATTTTAGTCAAATTGAGTGCTGTTAATGACAACATATTGCCTACGGTTTCAAATCTGTAGAGAAAACCAGCGAATAAGTGAGAATCATTTAATACGTTGTCGATTTACCGGGTTGTCTGGACGTACACGGTATGCACTGCTTATTTGCATACTGATCAATATAATAACTTTAAATTGGCTAAACAAGCCAAAATAAACAATCATGAGTGCTGCTTAATTAATATATATTATAATAATAAACCTGCACGGAACAATCTAAAGTGCTGTAACTACAACAAATTAAATATTAATCATATTAAAAGTTACTGTGTAACATTGGTTTTCGGAGCTTAATACAGGACCAGCTTTATTTGAGCCGTCATGCTCAAATATACTTCGGAATTTACATTGTGTATCTTAAACTGAAGCTGTAGGAAGGGGTCTGAGTAAGTTGGCGTTAGAAGCCGATCCTCCAGCAAACAATTAGCGAAAGTTAAATACGAATTTGACCTCAACTCATGCTGAGCCTTCCTCATTCGGTTCGATGGCTACTACAGATAAGGGGTTTTGTTTAACATTTTAACAGTTGAAATTTATTATGTTATTAAAATACAAGGTAATATTTATTTTTTTCAAGTGTTTTTATTATTTCTATGAAAGCATTTCTAGATTGACACAAATTCAAGTGTTACTAATTTTTTAATAAGCTTATGAAATACCGTTCGATATCGGGATATTGGGACCTGCGGACGTTCTATTTCATGCAGCATATTTTTAACACCTATTATTATAATAACTAAGTTAATTATGAAAAATAGTAATTTGTTTGTTATTGAAATATCCGTAACTTCAACTTTATTATTTTCGATTTTTTTTTAAGATACCATAATTTAGACCAAATCGTAAACATAAATATGTTATCTATTCAACTACCAGCATTTCAGACATAATAAACTTTATTTATAATTTCTGTGGGACATTTTTTTTAACCAAGGCAGACATTTGACCGCCATCTCACCTGATGGTAAGTGATGATGCGGCCGAGTATGGGTCATACCTGCCTAGAAACAGCCTATTCACTCTTGCCTTGAAGACGGCCAGGTTGTAATGATCGGGGAACACATAAAGAGGCAAAGAGATAAGATAAAATATCCTTCAGTTGCGGTTTAAAGACAGACTGACGGTTACATCATGGTGTGTCCCATATTACATAGAAAATAGTATGTTATATGTACGCAAACGTTCCTCACTTGTGTTTAAGGTAAGCCAAACATTTTGCAGCCATCAGCAACCCAGTTACATGATGTAACCACCGGACACGGTGTGCGCAGTTGGCGGTTTACACCGACATTACTTATAATGTACATATATCACTGTTAGTTTCACTCGAATGTACATAGTTTTGCAAATAAAAAGAAATGAAAATGCCTTGTGCAATAAGGACCATTTACTTTCTTTCTTTATTTTTTATATGCATTTTAAAGACAGAGAATTCAATAATTATTAGATATGCTCTTATAATGACTATTCACAAAAGCATTTTATTGAAACTTATGTACACCAAAAGTTTGAAAAATCTTGATAATGAATATTAAGTAATTCATAAATAGCATTTAAAATGCCTGAAAATATGTGAACGCGCCACCATAATCCCGAGTAATCGAAACAAATTCATTTCAAAATCATACTGAAAGCTATAAAGGCTGAACAACTTCATTCGATTAAAACAGCAATGGCAACTGAAATTAGAAGGCCCACGTTATAATTAGCTGTGAACATTAAAATTTGCTCGATAATTGGAGCCAAACTTTGCCTGTGCCAGGCCCAAAGTTTAGTCACGCTATCAAATGTCTAATGTTTCAATAGTCAACACAACAAAAGCTGTGACAGGGCATTCCAAAACTATAAGCAAAGTCAAAACAGTTTAGCCTTTTGTTTGTTAACCGATTCACTTATAAAATTAAATAATGAATATGCACTGGCAATCACACAGCGCCATCTAGCCCCAAACTAAGCATTGCCCTGTTATATGGATATTATACAACAGATAAACATACTTATATACTTTTTTGAAAATACATACATATTATGCATAGAAAACACCCAGACCAGTAAAAACATATGTTCATACACACAAATGATTGTCACACAGGGATCGAACCCGGAATCCATGGTATGGTCGACGTCTACCATTACACTTATCGTCAGACTTATTTCTGGCAGGTTTACTTTATTTGATTGCCAGGATTATGTTGTAAATAAATTTGACCCCAAGGTAATTAATAATTTATTATTCGATCCAACACTTAAATATAGGTATTTGTTCTAATAAAAAATCAATATAATGCAATATTCTTGTACCTGGTAGGTCAAAACTGGTAAGGCTAATTTCTACAACCATTAAAATTTAAACAATGTTATTAAAAATAAGCATACACAAACATAGTGATTGATGCAGACTGCATTAGAGTTTTGACTTTGAGTTTAAATTATTTTTGTTTAATTGACGACGACCTTTTTGGTGTAATGGCGAGACGTCGGCTATTACACCAAGGGTTCCGGGTTCGATCCCCGGGCAGTACAAACATTTGTGTGCATGAACATGTTAGTTTGTATTGAGCGATATCCTGTTTCTTATATTCATTATGATTAAAAATGATTGTTTTGTTTTATTAACGAATACGATAATACTTATGACTAGCAATAAAACAAATAAAATTATTGAAATTGAGACATTCATCAGTCAAGACCATTGTCTTCAGGTACACTATTTATCATGAGCTCATTCGTACCCGCACCAAGGGGCTCGAGCTAAAACACCTTTACTAGGTGGTACTCATACTCAGTCGTCTAGGTAGGTACCACGGC